>JAYKAV010000078.1:0-170541 GCA_035582835.1 Phoebastria nigripes | reverse complement strand
TTAAGCATTGGAACAGGCTGCCCAGGGAAGTGGTGGAGTCACATCCCTGGAAGTATTTAAAAGACGTGTAGATGAGGCGCTTAGGGACATGGTTTAGTGGGCATGGTGGTGTTGGGTTGATGGTTGGACTCGATGATCTTAGAGGTCTTTTCCGACCTTAATGAGTCTATGATTCTATGATTCTGTGAAAATGAGCTTGATCTAAAGTTGAAACATACCTTTAAACAGGTATTTTAACCATAAATACCTGAAAGTAAACAGCTTTAAAATGTGAAAGTTGGAGACTTTATACAGCTGGTTAGAGTGCCTGGTTATTTACCATCTAAACTCGAAAGAGAACAGTGCGACTTTCAAAAACACTCATGAAATTTTTCTCAGGCTGCACGCTACAGAGTACGCCTGCCAAAAGACCTCTGAGGAGCTCCGAAGAGCCCTTTATTCCCCTTTTCTAAGGCTTCCATGCAGCAGGGCAGTTTGTTGAACACTTGGTTTCCAACATTTTCCTTTTTGTTCAGAAATTAAGAAGTAAAGGGAAAGACATCTACTGATTTGGAAAGGACAATGGCTCTAAAAGGAGAACTCCCCAGGGAATCGGTCATTTAACAAAATAAACAAACAAACTTTCCATACTTTGTTTCTAGTCACAAAACATTTCCAGATTGCTTTCCACTCAAATAACGTTTTTAATATGAACTATCTTAAAGGAATTTTAAAAAATAGTAATTCAAACTTCCCCTGTCCAGGAACGTCTGTAGCGACTACTCCCGAGGAACAGCCAGTTATCATACGGATAAAGCCCTTTGCCAATGAACAGTTCAGCTTGCAAATATTACCTTAAATGGTTTCTCCTAGATCCTTTTAAAAACATAGCAAGACAATGCAATAACTAAGACAAAATAGAGAATTCTGACACTTCTTATCATGCTAAACATAGCCACATACTATATTTTCCTGCCTGAATTGCATCAAATAAACTACAAGACCTTACTCTGTGGTATACAAATTTTCATGCTTACTCTCTCACATTTTACTCCTACAATTAAAATATGCATTATTCTGGTTATATGACACACCTTATAAAATGAAGGAGACTGCATTTAAGTAATTACACATTGAGAGTGAATCTTTTTAAGATGGGGCATTTGTTTCTTTCACATCTCTAACCTGATGCAGTAAACCAAGATTGGGGCCAAAGTGAGTATTATCCAAGCTGGACAGGCTATATGGTGCTGATACAGAATAAACAAGATGCAGCTGTTTTCAGCTTGTGCTTCAAGGAAACCTGGGAATTTGACGGCCACATCCAAAGACCGTGAAAAGACTTTTTTTTAGAAAGCAAGTTCATTATCAATTTGTTTCAGCTCCCGACATGGGAGTCCACATCGCCACTGGAAGATGCTTAGAAAAACCCATGCTCAAAAAGCCTGAAGATCACTGAACCAACAGGTCACAGACAGGCAGGTCTGCTCTCAAACACAGAACAATGTTGCCCCCTTTTGTGGGTGTTTTTGCCTGTCCGACAGGCAGTTCACTCTGACATTTATCAGAGAAGCATCCTGAAGAAGAGCACTGCACCATACAGCACTGGCCAGCAGCGAGCACCCGGGGCAGGAGCGCAGGGGAAGCCTAGGTGCAGGAATGACCAAAGTGAGGGGTGGGTAGATGAAGGGCTGAGGAAACCTGTGCAACATGGCAAGAGCTGCTGAGCAGAAGCGGCGCAAAGAACAGGAGCTTTGGTGACAACTGTGGAGACGGACAGAAAGGTCAGGGAGAGAAAAGTTACGGCTGTTGAGACAGAAGCGTAAGAAGGGACAGAAGAAGCATTTGGCAAAATGGGAGAAGGTAGAAGATCTGGGAATTTGGCACACAAAACCCAAGACATATAGAAAGCGTAAGAAATGTCCAATTGAGAAGAAACCTTTATTATATAATAACCTGGTTTTAAAAGTTTTGAAACGGTTCCTCTTAAAAAATCATCTAGAGTCTGTTTTCACTCCAGGTAACACTGAAGACCAATGGTGTGACCTGAACTGCTGAACACAAAATACGAGTGACTTTTCTTAAGTGGAAACTAGAAGTTGACTTCATACAGTGCCTTTCATACTTAGTGTGCAAGAAATTGCTTTAAATACTGGCAGGCAAACAGCCATTATGCACTCAAGAGCTCATACATAATAATACTTAGCATTTTTATAGTGCTTTTCATCTTCAAAGTGCTTTACAAACAACTCATTAATCCCAACCAACGCACCTGCAAGGTAGATAAATATCTGCATGGTAGGTGTAGAAAGACACAGAAAGTTCAACAGCTTATCCAAGGCCATGCACACCACCAGCCCCCAAATCCCTGGCTCCTGGCTCCTAGTCCCATGAAGGACCTGAGTCCTGTCCTGTGCTGAGATCATGCCTTCTCTTCAGCCACACAGCTGTAGGAAAACTTGTCTTACTGCGAGAAGGGCACCAGCAGACTAGCAGGAGAGCCTCCCGTTTCTGAAGCAGGCAAGCTCCCAAGGACTGCTAGCTCCCACCAGGACCACCGACCCGAGGAGGTGGGAAGTTCATGAGACACCAAGGTGAGACTCTTGACATAGGTTCTCAAACTGATTCGCCACCAAGCAGTGAGCTGAGAAAGCCTCTGTGTTGGCAAAAGCCTCTGCCTCTCTCCCTTATTTATTTTGCAAACTGCTGCACAGTCTCTGGGGCAGGAGACTCCTACAATTCAAACAACAGAAACCTGAAGCCTGAGGCCTCCAAGTACGGCCACAATGCAAGAAAACAACTTCAGCTTCACACCTCAGGCATTCTCCAACCACCAAAAACTTAGAATGAACTTTGTCTAGCAAGAACAGTAACTCTCTCCCTTGCTGGTGACTGAAAAAAAATTATTGATGTGATTATACCACATGATTATACTTTTACTTTTTTGAGGATTAAAAAGATCTGATATGAGTTTTGTTTTTTCATGCTTTTTTTTTTTTTTTTTAAACCTCAGCAATACCAGGCATGTCAAACCTGGAGCAGACAAGAAACCTGGAAGATGTGAACTGTAACACAATACGTGTACTGTGCTACAGCAGACCTTATATTCCCTTACCCAGAGGAAAAGAATAATGAATTTTCAGTAATGACATCTTTATCTCAGATGTTTGTTAGTCACTAGATTTAAATAAGTAAATCTGAGAATCCTTATCTGTTCAGTCTTCACATTTGCGATCCCAGAGCCACTGTAGTTCCTCCCAGGGTAAACAGCTCATGTTTAGAAAAATAAATGTCAGACAAACTGTTACAATAACAGAAAAAGAAGAAATAGATGAAGGCAAATTCTTCCACACTTTGTCTTAAGGTACCAGGGAAAAAAATCTCTCTACGAGTAATGGTATAACATGTTAGTTAAGTAAATATGAACAGTAAAAGATAAATAAACAATGACAAAAATGTATGTAGCTAAGAGAGTAATTCACGTGTTCTGCCTGCCTGTCCAGTTGACCTGGACATAAAAGTTAGAATAGGAAGAAAGAAGCAGTTTTTAATTACTCTTCCCCATCTCAGATTTTTAAACTTACAAAAGAAAAAACTAACAGGGTCATACAATCCAAAACAACATGAAGAAACAGCTCTTGATCATTAAGCAGAAACTACATGTTCCCCACATTTAGAAGAATTTTAAGACAATTATTTCATTGCTTTAAAGAGAGCTTGTGTCTGACTGCCAACACCATGCTTTTTAAAATAATATGTTAAATTTACAACTCCTGAGGAAAATAAAGGCATATAAGAGCAAACTAAAAATAAAACATATAGGAAATGCAATTAAATTTAATTAGATTGAACACTAACACTCACTCTGCAATCATAAAAAAATTCTAAAAACATTTTCTAAATAAAAAAATCCACCATGATGATACTCTGTAGCTAAAATAATATACAATGTTTATATAATGCAGCTTTTCTAACAGAATGAAACAGATTAAAGAGAAACATGCAAGAACAAAATTAAAATAGGCAATTGTATCCACTAAACTCTGGAAGCATCAAAATGATAATGTAGTAAAAAAAACTTCAATATGATAACACTAGCACTGCAACACTTTTTGTTATTTTGTTTAATAACTTGTCACTTTATTTGCAAGCAGTAATCAAGAGATGTCAGAGTAACTCCTGTCGCTGCCTGTGCTCTTCCCTGCTTCTGTTCTCAGTCTAGGTTATAAAGAATCTTTTCTCCTAATTATCAACAAACTAATACCAGATTTTACTCGCAGTGAAGTAGGCTACTCATCAGTATAAGGCGATACTATGTAAAAACAATAAAGAAAATAAAAAAAAGCAGGAGGTGAGGCTTGAACAGTTTTCTTTCAATTCCCTTGGGAATCGTGGTACTACAGGTCTTGGATTCCCAGGCAGAGGGGATCATGTTCATCAGTTACAGCAGCTCCTCTGGGCCTAAGCCCAGGTAGACTGCTTGTCTAAACTTGATGAAATATAGGCGCCATCAGGTAACAGTAGTGGTCAGGGAGGCTCCAGAAACGTGTAACTAAAAACTAAAAAATGAAATTAAAATACTGCTGTAGCCAAACAGCCTCTTTCTGCAGGATGCAATAACTGTAAGGCAGAGAGCGTACAACGTACAGACCACTCCCTGTACACATTCTTTCGCTTTTTCACATATGTAATATGAAAGTTAGACCAGTCACACAAGTGTATTTTAGCAAACACTGATTTAAATAGAAATACTTAGGAAAGAAACCACTGCGACAAATGCACACAGCTTGAACAGGCACAACATCAAAAAAAAAAAAGAAAAAAACCCAAAACAAAACAATTGCCCTGTAACCCACTCCCCCTCCCACTTCATCACTTCAAAATATTTTCAAATTAAATTTTAATGCTAATAAATATTGCTAGATCGACAGCACTGGGATGTGGTATCTCGAAGCACTGCAAGCTATCCAGGGTTGGCACGTCACCACGTCAAACTGTCAAAGAGAAGAAGAGGCAGCGAGTCTGTCTCGCCAGAGGTGCATTTCCAAGAGCTAAGAATGTGCTTGTTTGGGAGCAGGCAAGAAGGGAGGAGGAACGAAAAAAAAAAAAAAAAGAGGGAAAATTATACAATCCCAGATTGAGAAGAACATCGTAACTAGGGATCCTACAAGTGGTTTTAGCACAGAAAAGGCCTTTTACAGACTGCATACATGATCAAGCACTACTTTGAAATCATAGTTTGCAGTGGACCAGCAGAACTGTCACTGAAGACTGCTCAAAACCTCCTAAGTTTTCGCTTAAATTTCCTCATGATTCACAACTGTCACGACCAGAACATCATGTCTAGTATGTCTGAATATCGTGGAAAGGAAAACCAGCTTAGATTTCATGACACAGACCTCTGCTGCAGCTTTAGCACAAGAACAGGTTCAAACCCAGAAATAGCCTGTCTTCAATGTGACTTCAGCAGAAACCCAGGTCTCTTCAGAATAAAAAAAGAACATACCGTCACACTATAGAAATATTTTTTTGGTAGCCTCAACCTTACACTCCAACTCTAGCTGTACATAGAAAACCACGCAAGAACTGAAGGGAAGCTTGCCAGACCAACTCAGTTCGGTTTCCCCTGCACAGCTAGAGAACACCCACAACACAAATTCCCAAGCTTTACAGACACGTGGTACATTGTTTTCATGTATGCCTTAAATCCAGCTTCTGGTCTAGGTATGGTAATTCAGTGCAAAAGCTTGAGTAAAAGGAATACGTTATCTAAATGTAGAAAGCCACTTCACATATGTCCACTGTTGAACTGCGTGTTAGCCTGGTAGCGTAGGAGCAGCAGGCATTAGGGCAGCCTCAGGCCCCGTTTCATTCTGCCGATGCCACGCTGCCACGAGACCCTCCACAAATTACTCCCTCAGCGCTACAGTTTCTCCATCCGTCAACTAGTGCTCACGATTTCAGTCCCTTTTGTCTGCCATAGGGACCCGCAGCTGCACTGCGAGCTCTTGGAGGCAAAAAAACGTTATGCTATATGCTCATATGGCATCTGATACTGTGATTTTGGTTAGAGGAGCCATCTGCTCTAAAATACAACATAATTCACAATTTGAGATCCAGAATTTCTTTAGGGATGATTAAGTCCTTCATCCTTTCTCTTCAAATGCGACATATTACAGTAAACAAGCTTAGAGACCACCAGAGACCTAGGATACACTATACCACTATTTGTGATGTTTTAAGTAACAGAACATGCAAGAACCAAGAAGCCAGAGACTTCACTTGCAGTTCGATCCTGTACATAGGCTTGGCAGGGTCATCTTCTGGTATAGATTTTAAGAGCCTGTATCTTTCTTTAATTTAATCCCTAGAGATTGTGAAGCGGTATCCTTTATTTCATTGATTTGCTGTATAAGTATAGAGAAGGTTAAATCAGTCATTTGGTTCTTTGCAGAGCAACACTAAGATTTGCGTGCTGGATTACACTGTGATTGTGAGCCTGAAGAGACCTACCCCTTCAGTAAGAGACAAAGTTTTGCCTTTTGTGCTGCCCAAAGCCAGCACTGAACTGCACACCTGAAATTAAAGTCACGGATGTGACTTCCCGTTTCAGACTTTCCACCCTATTACATGGTATTATGTTGAGCCTTTGCTTCCATACCTGAAGCCAGGTAAGGAAAAGCCAGACAAGGACAACAGCCTCTGGCAGGCAACGCAGAAGTTGTGCATGCAAACAGGGAGTGCTCCTCGCTTATGGGCATCCCCACATCTAGCTCTGAAGACTGAGAGAGCACTGTAAAACCTATTTGGGAAACACGGCAGCAAGCCAAGTCCCTATGATGGGGCATCCCAGTTTCTTGGTAGAGGCTTTCCCAGAGCTTTCTGGTGTTTTCCTTCAGGGTTAGTAGTCTACGCACGCAGCTGGACACCAGCCCTTACGCAGAATCGCCGCACCAGGGCGGTGAGCTGCTGCAGATGGTGGAAAAGTTTCAGAGCTCTGCGATGGGAATGGAAAGGGAAAGCAGCTCCTTTCTGCTTAGGGAAAGGTCCAGGTGAGCTTTAAGGAAAACTCTGCAAAATGGAAAATGATACATGTAAAATACACTTCCAAACCAGCTCAATTTTTCCTGAAGGATTACAGCTAGGCTTACCTCAGTTAACTTCTGGTATCTAAAAATGTACCTGGTCCAATATATTTATCACAGGCTAAGTACTGGCAGATATAGGACACTGCCTGGGACCTGGCCACCCAAGATACAAGGCACACAGAGCAGAGAAAGCATTCACAAAAGGCTGAAACTAAGTACTCTTCAGGAACTTGTCATGAATTTTGTCTCTATGTGGATTTTAGTTGTAAACGCAATGGTGATGCTCCAGCACCAGGTCAACGGGCACCTTCCTACAAAGAAGAAAAGACTTTTTATGTACAGGAATGAATGGCTACATGAGTACGCGTGGGTTAGCAGAGCTGTCAATGTGGCAGAAAACGTCAAGTTTCAGCAGCTAGCCACCAACTAACAACACTCAGGTAATGCCTAACATCACTTACACAGATCACTTAAAAGTAGCTGCACATGAAAACGCTGCTGCTTTATAAGCCAGCAGCTGTGCCAGCCTGGCTGCAGGCTGCTGCCAGGAGCGGGGATGCCACCCTCCCTCCTGCATCAAACTGGACTGGGGAGCTGCCAACCTGAACACAGCCTCCACCGCGGCGGCTGGTTTTCAGGTGGATCAACAAGTTGATCCAACTCATGCCACGGCTGGACATCTGCGAAGGACTTTCCTTCATTTAAAGGCAATCTTAGCTAATGCTGGCTGATTGAGAAACCTAAGCTCACGGAGAAACCACACCCTACAAATCCATCCACAGCAAGAAGTGATAGATCTTGTCAGAACAAAGGGGCTGTGTGCTGCCAACAATACATTACCCCTCAACTGAAAGAAGAGAACAATTAAACACTTTATTGAAAGGGGAATATTTTTTTCTCTCGTGCCTCAAACCATGAAAGTGCACGTCTCCCCCAGAGTTACTCATTGCTGCACTGTTGAAATGGGAATAATTCCTCGTCTGCCTGATTATTTTCAAGACAGGGATGAAACTACCTTAGGATCATTTGAAAAATGTTAAAAGTGTACTACAATCAAATGGTTTGAACTTCCACCATGCATCATTTGCAGCTGATAATGTTAATGTTAAATTCTGGAGACATGAGTCTGTCTACAAATTAATGGAAAATGTGAATTAATATTTTCTTCCAGCTAATTGCCCAGCTCATATATTGCACAGTGCAGCCAAGCATCATTTGATCTTGAAAACTCCCTAGCAAAAGTTTTTAATCACTTTTTCTCATCTGCCAAAAAAMCTCAGAATTACAGGACATATTTCATTATCAGTCTGGAATACCAGGAAACGTTTAGTCAAGTCTCCCCAAAACTGTTATCTGTATATGCTACGGTTAATTTTTTAAAAAGCATTAGCTTAAAAGTATTGAAAGTTACCATAGGTGAGGATTAATTTTTTGAGTTGTACATTTCTAAGTTTCTTTTTAACAGTGATGAAGATATGCATGAAGAGATATTTTTAGCATTTGAATATTAATAGTGCTGAGAAGATCTTTATGATTCATTCTTAACATGAGAATAATCTCATATATGTTGAAGTTTTATGGTTAAATACACTCATCAAAGGGCAAGCTACAACAATTTTTTTTAAATAAATGTAACTCCTATTTCAAAATGCATCATCAAAAATATGGAAACAGATTGATTCAGTAGCATATAGCAGTTAAAAAATCTGGCATGCATGCTTTGATTTCAGCAAAAAAGAGAATTACCTTATTTTGAGCCCTTCTTTCACTTTCTCTTAAAAATATTGAAAAGTTTGCATTTCATGAGACCATGAGCATTATCAAGGGCTGCAGACTAACAAAACGCAAGATATGGACCATGGGTATCAGAAATACTGCTTAGTAAAAGATTCAGTAAAGTTTTTATGGACAACTAAAGAGACAGGAGTCTTAATGCTCCATCTTCTAACCCAAATTCACTCAATTTCTTAACTTTGGTCAAATGTTTTATGTCAACTCCAATTCCAATGCAGGAGTGAAAAAAACAGGTTCCCGTTTGGACAGAATGCACAAACTGGCTATATATTGATAAAGATCAACTCCAAATTAAGGTTAAGGTAATGGAAATTACATGTCCCTAAAATACAGTTCAGTACCTTATTTTTCACAGGGGTGGCCCCTGCTTCTCCGAGGATCAGTAGGCACCCTCAGCTGCGTTCATGAAACAAAGCTGACCACAGGTGTTTGATGAATTCTGGATAATGAATAAGTATTTCATGGATAAAAGTAAAAGAAATATAAAAGGAAAGGAAACTAAGCACACTGGGGGAAGGATGCCTCAACCCAGTTCAGATGCTGATTCTGCTAACTATTCAGAAAGATGCTAGATTCTCTACAGCAGGCTGTGTGGGTGAGGAGGTGACATGCCGGCAAGTCCAGGTTCCCGCCTACGGAAGAAGTGGGTTAGCGACGGCAATAGGATATCAGAAACTGCTGCAAAAAAGATTCCCAGAGAGTGAAGACAGTCCTCTCCCCTTGCAGGTGGTGGAAACTGCAACCGTTTTGGACAGATATTATTCAATAAGGTAACCAATTTGATCTTGACCATGTTTCTGGAAATCAAAAAGCCATGGAAATGGAGATTTGAAGATATTTACAACAGGCACTTTATTTATTTATTTAACCACCTCCCAGCTGGAGACTCCATAGCACACTTCTGTACACTGACATGCAGAGCTCAACATAAAATGGTAATTTAAAAGCTGACTACCAGTTTACCATCCTAAATGGCAAAGCCATGTCTGACCACAAAGAAAAACACTACATAAAATTACATATAGGCACTCTATCTAAAGGATGTAAACCAAATCACTTCATATCGCCTCAGTCACTTGCTACACCTTCTTCTATTAGTCCACTCTCTGCAGGGTCTGAACTAATATTTCTAACTTCTGTCATGCTTCAGATTAGTTTGATGATTTTCATATAAATACCCTGCTGGAGAAGAGTTTATTATTCCTTTGAAATACTCAATTTTGCCTAGATTAACTATGATGTATAGACAATACTCAACCATGCATTATTGACAAGACCCATGAATCAAACTTGTGATCTATATGGCCCAAATAAGAATGCTCTGTAATAAAAAAAAAAAAAAAAAAAAAAAATTAAGTCTGATTTCTAACGAGACTCAGCACTTCCAGGCAAACCTGGAAGTGCGAGGCTTTGAAGCTGTATTGCAACAAAATCAAACTCCAGCTACGCCCCCCTGTTTTTTTTTTTTTAAAAGGTTTAAAAACACGTTTATGTATCTCCTCTTCATTTTACTAACAGAGAGGAAGAGAGTAACATTCTCAGAAAAATTTTGAAAACAATAATTTCTAAAAGGCTCTGCATCCACAGAAGAAAAGTATCTCACGACATCTCACATACTGTGGTGTTGGAGACAGCTACAGCTTCTACCTGAGAGCAGTTTCCCGGTTTATCAGTACCCATTTAGGAGCCTGTGTACGAACTCCCAGTTCCACAAGGGGCTTAACAAGGCGGTGTACAAGCAAACGGACAGCCTGGGAACACAGACTACATATCTAAGAGATGTATCACACACCGTCAGTCTACAGTGACGTAACTTCAAAAGTCTGGCCAAGAATACGCCACATAGATTATTACAGAATACTTATTCATAGTTAGAGGTAGGGAAGCAAGATCAGAAATCAGTTATATCAGTATTTAACACAGTAAGTAACTCATTTTACAAGGGATGTCTTCTCATCAATTATTTTCCCATGGCTCAAAGTCCTGAAACTTCATTACAAGAAATTAGGGGCTTCTACTCTACAGTAATTTACTTGCCTAAAATGAATAAATCAATAAGAGACTACTATGCCTTAAACCATCTAAGTTGTTATTTGTAGACATGCAGTTCTTTGATGTCTTCTACTTTATTTTATTATCAATGAAGTATCACAGATACAATCATTGTAATACCTGAAACTGTCATAATATGTAATTAGACCATTTACAAGCCAATGAATCACCATATAATCCGTACTATTTAGAAGTACAAACCAATTTGATGCGTTCATGTTCTGGAAGTTTCTTAGTTTTCTTTTACAAAATGGTAAACGCATTTCACACTTCTATGCATCACCTGTAAGATTCTTTTCAAAACCTCTTCAGGAAAGGATGGCAGCTAAAATGCAGTTCAACCCACTGCAAGGCCACGCTGAAATGCAGTGTTTGAGCATACAGAATTTCACAAAGGTTTGTGCAAGCCACTCACACTCTTACAAAGTTCTGTACCTTCTCCTTGGGTTGACAGTGTTGCAATTCTGACACTAGCAAGGCAGAGACTATTCAAATAAATTCCCGATATGCCTACTGAAAAGGCACAAACTGTCTTTTTAACTTCCTACAATCTTTGCTTCAACTTTTTTTTTTTTTTCAAATATAATAAAGATTTTTTAGGCTAGCCGAAGTCCTTCTGATATGTGGAGGAAGTATTTAACCAGTATACAAACTTCCAAGATCTCTGCTGTTCAAATGCACTTATCTAGAAACAGTTCCATAATAAAGAAAATTTTCCTTTCATCATTTATAAAAACATAACATCAGAAATATGAAAAAAAAATCACAAAAGAGGCTATAAAAAAGTAATTTTTGTTCAATTTTGGTAGAATAGATTTCCTTAGGTGAACAGAAATCTGATTTAAATTACTTCTGTCTTTCAGTATTTGCAAATTAAATTATACTGAACTGTCCAATTCTGAGAAAATTGGATTTAGTTTTATCACTCTTGTCTGAACTATGACAGTTTTGCTTTTTCAACTTCTGGAAATGCATCTCCACTAGGGGAGCTGAACAAGGTTTGATGCCTGAAGGGAAGGTATGAAGGCTTAACAAATTTAAGCGGGTTTGGCTCTTTTAACTGGATGACAGACATCAGGTTTCTAGGTGTGGAGGGGGCTGGAGGCAGTGGTAGGGCATGGACACACGACCAAAACAATATCCAGAACAAAAAGGTTGCAGACACAGAACTGCTGAAGCAAACAATGAAGAATAGTATGAATCCGCACACTAAATTTCAATTAATTTGAGATTCAAAGGAAAAAACCCATTGTTTGTATGATATTATATACTAAAAAATGTGATTCCTTTCCACACACGTGAAAGAGTGAAGGTTTTGACAGCTGTTAGAAATAAAACAAATAGGAGACTCTGAAGGCCAAATGTTGCAGCTCTTCCCAGAGTTCAGCTGATGCTCAGATTCCAAGAGTCCAGTCAAACTGAAATTTCCTTATGGATATGAGCCTTCACCACGGAAAAAAAAAAAATGATGTGGCACTTCTGCCCTGCAAAATTCAGGATCAACTATGAAGAAAAGGCCTTTACGTTTTCCAGTGGTTTTCAAGACTGTTGGATAGAGTGAAAAATAAAAGTACAGTAGAAGATCAGGATCAATAACATGAGAAAAGGGATTGAAATTTTGTTATGYCAGGTGTAAAGCATTGCAATATTACTGCAATATTACTGTGTGAAAGCACACAGCATTCAGTTTAATGTTTAAGTTAAAATTAATCTGGGATCGGTCTATCTCCTATTACTACACTAAGTATTTAACAGTCCTAAAAAAAATTTAATCATAAAAGTCTTTCATCAAGATCATTATGAGGTATTTCCTTCTGTTCACACATTTAAGATGTTACAACGGGTGCTAAAAAGAAACACTCACAGAATGGTATGCCCCAAGAGCTTCCAATCTTATTTAACATGAGACAACAAAACACTGAGGGGAAGGAACGAGAGGTAAATAACGTTACACCAATAAGATAATGCATTTTTCAGCAAAGTACAGCATCTTGTACAATTGTTCTTATGTATTAGTAAGTCAATAAGACACGTGGGAGTGATTCACTTGTGACAGGTTACGTGGTAGAAAAGGTGCTTTTAGGAGGACCTCGGAGTATGAGGGATGATGGGACCTGAAAAGCCATTACAGACACTGACGAGCCAACATGTAAGAAGTTCTGCAGTTGAATGGGTTGGCAGAAGAAACAGGGATACTTATGTCAGATTGCTTTTTCTGTCAAACACTTAAATTGTAACAGCAAACATTATCACAGCAAAACTAGAGCAAAATACTCCTGTGGCCTACCTGTACTGTACATCACTACTAAGACAGCAGGCGCTGTCCTGCTCTGACCGGTGTCAGGCAGGTGAGGAGGCCAGGTCTGCCTCCATTCCTAGCAAAGCGCCGAGGGAAGACGCACTAGCAGAAGTACAGACTTGACAGTTGCCATGGCACAGGGCCGGAGCCTAACACGGGACTTCGGACGGCGCACAACCTCAGGCCACCGCCCGTCTCCCGGGGAAGGCGGGCGGGCTCTGCCCCACGGGAGCCCCACCGCAGCCTGCGCGCCCGGGCCGGCGGCAGGGCAGCAGCACACCGCCTGCCCCACGCTTCTCTGCCGTGCGTGCGCGGGACCCCCAGCTTCTGCGCGGCCCCTCCCGCGGGACCCCGCTGCGGCTCCCCAGGCTCCGCCGCCACACACACACACACACCCCCCCCCCGCCCCGGGACACCTTCCCGCGCCCCGGGCGCTCCGGCTGCCCGAGCGGCCTCTCGCCGCCCCCGGCAGGCGCGGCGGTCTCCCCGCTAGGGCGGCGGCGGGTCCTTTTCCTCCTCGATTTCAAAGCATGCCTCAACTCAACAGCGGCGCCGCGGCGGCCGGCGGGGAGGGCGGGAGGAGGGCAAAGCGCCGCGCCGGGCCCGCGCCTCCCCCCGCGCGGCGGCGGCGCGCACTCACCTCCGCCCCGCAGCACGCTGACAGCTCTGGGCGCCGCCATCTTGCCCATGTGAGGTGGGGTCACGTGGGCGCGGAAGGCAAGCCGTCCGGCCGGCGGGAGCGCGAGGGGCGTTGGGGCGCGCGGCCGCCTCGCGCGCGGCGGCCGCCCCGGCGGTTGTTGGGGGCAGCGGGTCGGCCGGGGGCGTTGTGCGCGCGCCGCCTGAGGCGGAGGCGGGCGCCGGCAGGGGAGTCCCGCCCCGCCCGCGGGTCTCGGGCAGGCGCCTGGCAAGCCCGTCCCCTCAGGGCAGCCGGCACCGTGCCCGAGCCGGGCGGCCTCCCGCAGCCGGCGGCTGTCACCGCCGCGCAGCCCTCCCCCGCCGCCCCGTAGCCTTCGCAGGGCGCAGGTTGTCGGCCGGCGGGCGCGGGGCCCGGCTGCTCCTCGGCTGTGGTGGCGGGGCGGGAGCGCCCCCTTCCCGCCCTTCCACGGCGGGGAGCTGCTGCTGTTTGAGCGAGGCGGTGGGGCGGGCGGCCTGGGGCATGGCGGGCTCTGCCGCGGGCCCCGCGGGAGCGGGGTTTGCAGGTGACAGCCTTCAAATGCCAGGGCTGATCCGCGCTGCCGTTAGTGGCAGCCTCGGCCTGTCCTAGGGTGGGATGTTGGGCGGCCTTCAGGTTGTTGTTCCCCTGAAGTACTGCTAAAGTGCCCTTCTGTATAGTTTCCATCCTGCTCAGGTTTATAACGTGCCTAGCGGGCTTGGAGACCGTGCTCATTCCGCCATGGACGTGGCAGAGAGACAGCACTTCCCAAAGTGGGACTCAGTCTCAGGAGAGTTGCAACCATACGATTCCATGAGTGCTGGAGCGACCTCATCATTTCTTTCCCCCCCCTTTTTTTTTTTAAACTTTTTTGTACTTTTGTGAATAAGAACATGAACTACTCTTTATGAACTAAGTTTTTGCTGTTACGTTTGTTGTAAAGGCCTATGCAGAATCTGAAGGATAAAGCTTGAACCCTAAAACTCAAATATTTTTCTAGCTAAACTCATTATTTCATCTGCACAGCCAAACTTTATGCATTTAGAAAAGATCTAAAAGAGCAAACTTTTCAGTAGAGCAGCATCTTTCCAACCTTTTTTGGTACAGGTATCACCATCTTRCACAGTGTTGGTGTGGTAGGTTTCGTTTGCCGCCAAATAAAAATAAAACTAAACTTCTAACGTCCATTTATCATTTTTATTTTCCACCGTTTTGTTTCCTTGCCTGCATTTGGCTTGCCTGTATGAACTCTTTTTTTAAACACATTTTGCAGTTGTTTTGAAATTATGTTCTTAAGGCTAGTCAGAGTTTGAGAAACACGGTTACAGGACGTAGATCCAACAACTGGCAGGCAAATACTAAACCTAAAGGAATCAAATCACCAAATGAAGGAATGAATAGAATGCATTAGGGTAGTGGTTGCAAGAGTAGAGGGAAGGAACCAAAATGTAGAAGTAATACAAGTATCCTTTCTTATATCCTCACAGGCATGTAATGATCTTTGTATCCTAACACACGTGCGCGTGTACACACACAGTGGTAACCTGTGGGATAAGTAAGCAAATTTTCAAATGAGAACAGAGGCTGGCTGTTTATCTCCAGATTTATTTATCTCCTGGTATAGCTGTTAGTAGTTTTTAACTTCACATCTACGAATTTTACAATTTAGTTAACAAGAATAGACTCAAAGCCCAAGGCAGATGGGAATGCTGATGTTATTTACTGCCCTGTACTCTGGAAAAAGCCCGAAAAATGTATGAACTTAAAAGTTACACTGTAAGTATTTCTGCCTTTAAGGAGCAAATTCCAAGAGTTCTCTGATCAAAAAAATGTGCTGTGATCCTCTGAGTGGTCCTGCACAGACATCACTAGTAGAAGTGCATCACTTAATCAGCTGCCACAGTGCGATAGGCAGCCTATCATATAGCTTATATCCAGGCCACACAGCAGTTGAAAGATCAATACGATACATTGCAGTGCCTCCAAAAAATAGAACAATCCACTTATTATAGCCACATTCTGCACCAACTGACATGTTTCATCATCATTATTCAGTGAGCGAAGAATGATAGGATTTTAACAGTAGAAAAATAGAGCTAGAAATAAATGAAGAAACAGCATTGCTAAGCTGCCCAGTTACACCTCGCGAGCATCATTACGCGCTGCTCACTGGTGAGAGGTTTGCACACATTTCATTTGCAGGGCAGAAATGTGCATGTCTTCACCTCGTTCCTAATTCTATGACATAGTATGGTCTTTCAGGAGTTTGAATCGCATCAGGCATAATTTTATCGTATTTTCGATCTTGGCAAGGCTTTAGGAATGCAGACACCCAACCATTGGTTCTATGACAACAATGTATAGTGTAAAGCAATCACACATTATTGCTGCTTGGTATAAGTAACTCCATGTATGCTGGAGTGCGTGTGCTTGTGTGTGCCTAAAGAGAACAGCACACTTCACAGAAAAGTAGTCATGTATGATGAGTAATTCGCCATCTTTTCCTGAACTGTCACTAAAGGAGAGAAACAAAGTGCTCTAAGGCAGCCTAGTCTCACCTTTCTTATGTGAGTCAATAAGTATTTCCTACTCAGCGGAATGAGAGGCCACTGTTAGAGAAAATAAAGTGAACGTTTGGCTTTTGTCTGCAGCCGTAAGACCAAAATTCCATATTGTAACAGCCTGAAAACTGGTTGATGGCATAACAAACTGCAGGAACTGGAGACAATACTAGTTATGCTGCTACCACCTTTGTAATTACCTTGTCCTTAAGTGTCAGGTTATTTCAAAAATACTTGAAGGTATGTGCTAGCGGTTAGACTGGACCACTTCCTTTTGCATATCAGAAACCAGGAGGGGATCGATCAAATTACCATCGATCACATTCCAAGAGAACAACTGTGTAATCTTTGCAGTCTCTCGATGAATCTTAAGCCTGACAACAGTCATTATTCAGTAGTCTCTAATTTATGCTTAGATGCAGGTTTTCTTCTTTTACTAAGAAATATAGATAACAAATATAGGTTTGTTCCAGTAAAATGAAGATGAGTACCTCAGAAAAGGAGAGATACACCGCATCCTAACACAGCAAACCTGAAAAATCATACTCTGCCATGTTCAAGTTCTGTCACCAAAAGAAAATACATCACTTTTTCCTCATGTATATAATTGTCTTTTGTTCACATTTGGCAAATCCTCTGAAATGTTTGAGATGGACAGTGATGTCTCAAGCTGTCCTGAGCTTCAGGTTGGGAGGCAGCTTTGGAGAAATCACTTTTTTTTTTAACACATTTGTGTGTTACGTTCTTCAAGGAGAGTCTTGCACATCCCATCTCACTTAGGTTGGCTCTGTGCTGTCGGAGTCAGTATGTTCTAAATGTAGAATCTCAACTTTATTTCCTCCCAAGATATTGCGCAGGCTGATATTAAAATAAGCAGAAGATGTGCTAAGGAAGACAGAAAGCTAGGCTTTTAAAGGCAAGTTTGAAAGCAGTTTGTAACAGTCTATAAAACAACAGTTACGCCTTATGTATACGTGAAATCTTATATAGAGCAATATAGAAATATGCTTCTAGTTTAAGTATAGCAGCTGGATACTTCTGGGGTTAGGCTTAGGCTGCTTAGACTTTCCTATCTAAGATTGTCTTAAAAGATTATTTAGTTCCACAGCAGTTTTTGCTGATGAGGCTGGTGCTGTTTGGGTCCTGCTCTAATCACAGATAGGTGTCCTTTTTTCAGCACTGGTGTTCATCTGATCCATGGTGAGATAGTTTGGAGTCCTGAACTTGCAAAAAACCAAAAACCTCCTACGTCAGTGATACAGAATAYATATAATCAGACAAAGCTACACCAAACTGTTACATCACAGCTCTAGGGAAAGCAAAATGACATATTCATGGTCCCTATCACATTGAACTCATTCCAGGCAAAGATTTTATCTCTTCCATGAAACTATGAAAATTTTAAAAACATGAACATCCCATACAGCTCTGAGGAAGGCTTAACTGGAAGACTGACAAGCATCTAAAAATAGCAGCTATTGAACATGGAACATCTCCCTTATTGCCGTACCATTTAGAAACAAAAAGGGGATGTCAAGCTCTTCCCGTTGATTTAGATTTCCTTTACGTTTTATCTCTCCAGCTCAAACTGTGCAACAACTGTAAATGTAGCACATACCTCCTATATGAGTAATGTTTACAGCATTACATGTTCTTTATTTACTAAAGAAAGAAGCTAGTGCTACCCTCAGAAAAAAAACAGTGCACAGTACTGCCCTGCTATATAGATTTTTTGCAATGGCAAAGAGGGGATTCTGAAACGCTCTTCCCAAGGCTTTGTCTTCATCATGTCATTACCTGAGATTCCTTCAATTTGCGTGGGAGCCTTATAACTGAAATGAGCTTTGAAGAGCGGAAGGAGGACATTTTTTTTCCCCTTTTCTCTTTGCTTCTCCAGTCTGGAGAATTAAAAATATTTTGAACATGGAAATCTGGAAATTGTTAGATTAATGATCCTTTTTACACTTGCTTGTACCATTATAGGTCTAAAAGGAAGCTCAGATACAGAGTCTGTAGTCTCGTTTCTTGCAATGCCTGTTACTGAAGGCTTTAGTGCAAGGAACAAAGAACCTAGTAAGCATGTATTTGAATGAGTAGTTTTGAGTAGAAACTGGTATTTGCATTATTTTTTCTTTTACATTGTAAAAAAGATTTGAGTGATAGGGAGGCAAGTCCATTCCTACAATTTTCCCTCCACAGATCTAAGCCAGTATGATGGCAGATAGCATGCCCTGCCTGAGCAGAGCTTGCATCTATTCGTATTGCTTTGTGTAATAGCCTTCCATTTTTACCGGTTGCACTAAATTTTTAGCCTCACAATTCCAAATACTGCCACTGGTGTGGTTAATAGCCTTTTGTAAATGAAACATTTTAATAGACAGAACTCAGGGTTTGTCTGATCATTAGAGAAAGAACTAGCAGTGTAAAATGGCTGGAAATACCGATGGCATGGGGAAAAAATGTCCCCCATGACTTCAAGTTGGTTTTTTTGAGAAAACTGAAGTATCTGCAACAGATACTTGCTTATGAGATACAGATTTTAATATTTTACCATGCTTTTTGTCAACTTCAAGTCCAAATTATCCTAGCAAGCAATGTTTTGCAAAGCAGTAGCATTAGAGAATAGTATTTTTCAATTTGAAAGCTGAGATTCCAAGCTTTTAGGTGATAGGCTTACAAATATAACAGGTATTTCTAGCTCTAACATTTTGATACTGATGAAATCAGGTCAGAACTGACACTGGGAGAAAAGGTAAAATGGCAAAATATGCAACATAAGATGTTCAAGCCTTCTAGTGTCTGACAGTCATACAATATGATAAGGGAAAAGCATAAAAAGCAACGAAGTCTCAGTGAGAGACAAAAAGGAATTGAAAAAATGATCTATATAAGCAGACGTAAATCCTTCATATAGACATTGTGGGCTGCTTACCCTCCTGCTGGCATTGCAGAGAGAGACAATAGGTCAGTCTTGAATTGCCTAAACTGCCACATAGCTGCTTTGTGTGTTTGTTCATAGGAGGCATGGACATTTACTGCCCAAGATACTGCTTCAGCTACATAGACCTTTATTCCCCCTACTACAGCAGTTAAAGTGTCCTTCAAATCCTGCAGCTTTAGGTAGCTTGCTTTCTCAGTTCTGAAACTATAGGTTTTCTGTTGTATTTCTTCTGTTGTATTAGTTGTTGAGCTAGAAGTTGTTTCCTAGTATCTGCAGTAGGTAGATTTTATGTTTCAAAATACGTGAAAGGGAACAGTTTGACCCAGGTTTCTAAACATAAACATTTTTCAGAGCTTGGTTTACCTCTTAGGACAAAATCTTGGATTAGCACCATTGACAATAGCTTTGCACGGAAAGAAAATTTGTCTCTACCAGTTGAACTAAATTCACCATTTTAGATACTCCACTGAATTTTCTTAAAGTTGATTCACTGTTGCTGTGACTGGATTTGTAAGCGATGGAAAGGCAAACCAGCAGCCTGATGCCAGCGGCATCTACAATGAAAAACTTTAAATATACTTACAGATCTTACGTATGTTCTGAAAAGAATATTCAAATGCACAAAACTCTTTCAAATGCTGTATCAGTATGTTGTGCAAAGTTTCACGTGATGTTTGAGTGGTGACTGAAGAATCTAGATTTAATAAAAATGCAGAAAAAAAGTCATAAATCACATAAACCTATTGTTAGTGTTTGCTCTAAGTTCCTGTTAGTCTGCAATAACTCAAAAAAGAACAATAGCAGCTTAAGATAAGAAACCTAGGATAACAGATCATATGTTTGAACAAAAATAATTTTTATCCAGGATTACTTTAGTGTCATATTGCGCCCAGAATAGGAGAGGGCTCTAATAGCATTCAGCTTCAGCTATCCAATTCCTACACTCCTAACATCTAGAGTTGAAAAGTTGCTATAAGCCTCAGTGTTCATTTGTCAGCTCACAAATCCACAAAATGGGATCCCCCCAGTATCTAACTGCAATTCTATATAGGCAGCTGTTATTAGTTCACAGGTTGTCTCTCAGCACGCAAAAGTTAGACAATACTAGTGATAGCTATGCTATTTCCTACACTACACTGATAAGTATTTGTTTAAATATAGTAGGACGTCCCTGTTCGTCATTATGTTAATGCAGAAATATAAACAGGAGTTACAGAAAACTTATTAGACTTTTGTGAATAGTATTAAACTTTTTTTATTTCATAAATATGACTCGCTGAATAGCTGCTGTTGCTGCTGTGTGTACTTCAGAGACAAGAATCCTGCAGCTCACTTGTAGGTGAAGTTTGTTATCCTGTTGAAAACCATGGAACAAAATATCCGGACTGGCAAGTCAGAAAGCTAGGAGTTTGTCTAGTAGCATCCACTGAAACCTGAGTGTTTAGTCAACTTTACCATTAATGCTCAGTCTCTAAAATGATAGTTCGAACAGACTCACCCCAAAAGCCTGCCGAACCAAACCGGCATATGCTCCCCAAGCAGTAGCGTCAGTGGAACTATCGCTGTTCTCTAGCTGTTACACAAGAGATTACTGCCTCTTTCTCTCTGCCAAGGGAAAAGATAGTCCAGACACTTCTTAGACCACTTCAGGCAAAGTCAGCAGGGCTAGTTTAATTTGCTGATGAAGGTTGTTTCAGATAATTGGCTTAATTAACTGTAACAAATTAGGGAGTACTCACATGGTCTTTCCTGGCAACAGTCTGCAGAAGCTGTAATCTGCTGCAGCACAGCAGAATTCAAAGTTTCTAGATCTCTAAAAGGCAGTTTGTTCATATCTTTGGTGCCAAGAATTAGTAACAAGATAGTTCTGTAAACCAGGTCATAAGTTTTGCTGTCCACAGGCACATCCCAGCAGCTTAGAATGTTCCCAGCCCATACTGGAATGAGAAACCATGCTCAGCCTAAGAGTGCACCTTCACCACTAAGGGAACTGGAGGCACTAGCTCACCTCTTTCAACAGGATCAACATAAAAAGGAAAAATTCTGTTAGGTTATGAAAAGATTCATCTGCCCTAATCACTGTGTGAGAGAAGTTTCACTGTTTAAGGAAAGCAGTTTTGTCCTTTTGGCTCAGTAGTTTCTTTCATATCCATCCCACACCATCAATTGAATATGGCAACCTCCACTACCTCTAGCATCAAGCCTACATTTCATAACATTTCTCAGCCCTTTCGGGACATCCATATAACCTGGGGGTGACAGCGAACAAACCTCCTTTCCCTTCCCACATCGGGTACTAGAAGGATGAAAGGAACAGATATGCCAGCCTCTTCTGCCTTTTTATGCTCCCCCCTGGGCCCTAAGAAAAGTAACTTATGAAGAGGGAAACAACGTTCAACCTAAGCAGGCAAACAGCCCAGCAGCAGTGTTTTTTCTTGTTAGTCCTACAGTTTCTTAAAAGGCTTAAGCTTCTTCGTGAGTGCAGCCTTAGCAATACAGAAGCTCAGGCAGCGTTAGCGTAGACTTCCCCAGAAGCACAAGTAGTATCCTGGACCTCTAGGCAGAAACCAAATTAAAGCACAGTTCAATTCAGCTTTCCCTTTTCTGGCTTATCACCAACACMTGAACATGTTCAATAAGAAACCAAAACCAACCAAACAAAAAAACCCACCCCAGCCCCCCAAATCAGGCTTACTACTACAATCAGGAGAGGTCTTTTTAAAATTGTTATTATTAACGAGTATAAAAGATTTGGATACTACAGTAGATGAATGACATAATATCATACAGACAAGATATCCTAGCCAGAAGAATTAAAATTTTGGAAAAGAATTTAATAGAAAATACAAAAAAAAAAATCCATAGGAGGTTTTAAACATTTGGAAAACATTACACTTTTTCTCCACATCATATCAGATGGTAGTAGAGAACTGTAATCTACAAACTCCAGTTTTGAAAGCTGGACCTGAATCCCATTAGGGCCATGAAACATGGTTAATACATTTCAATGATCCTTATTCAGATTACAGGCCAAGACAAATCAGGTCTAAAGTCTGAACTACAAGAAAAGATACCATAACTTATTCCTTTGAGGGAGGAGATACATTACTTCTCAAGCCTGAGAAGTAATGGATAGCAGAATAGCGTCAAGGAACTATATAAAGGCACTTGCTTCTTACAGATTTGTGTGTTTCTTACACTAGCTAAGTAGAAGTGCTTTTGGAGTCCTTGCAAAGTCTTGGCTGTTTCCGCAACTGAGAGGCATTTTCCTGAAATTGTGAACCTGCAAACTTGGGGGTTTGAAAAAGAATATGCTCAAGGCCCTTTAGAGACTTAAGCAGAATGGGTCTGATAGCATATGGGAGCAGGATCCACTTTCAAGAAAGGGTAGAGAGCCTGTACTCAGGAAGCATGCCAGCCAGACCACAGAACCAGTCTTGTAACCTGCTCATATGACATTAAACCAAAGAGTGCACAGGCCCTACACAGTACAATAGGATTCAAGTAGAACAGCCTGAGGAGGATCAAGTTAGGAGAAATTTAAGAGATGCAATATTTATAGTGCTTAGATTTATGTATTAACTTGCTATTCAGGTATCTATTTAAAGTCTTGAGGCAAAACAGAAGGGTAAAAGAAAATTCATACAATCAAAGTGATACTGTATCTGAGAATCTACATTGTTTATTTCAGCAATAAGTGCCCCCAAACCTAAAGTACAACATTGAAAAAAATCTACAACACAAAAATAGAAAATATTCAAAATGCACAGAAACACAAGTCACCTTTAATGTGATTAAAACGTCACATGAGATTTTTTTTTTTTGCAGTTAAGTGGCAATTAAGGATGTGCTTTACAACACTGTATAGAAATTTGCAAGTTTCCTGTACAGGCAGGATCCTCATGCTTGTGCAAGTCGTTCTAGGACTCTTCGGTAATCTGAAACAAGTTGTTGGAAGCTCTCTTCTAACTGTTCATGTTGCATGTTCAGGTCTATTTGGTTCAACTGATTCGTCAGCTCCTCTGGTCTTAGACACCTTCTCATCTTGGCAAGTTCCCTCTGCTTTTTCTAAGCAATCAAACAAATAGTAGTTTGAACACAACCAATAATCAAGAATATGGTATTTCATTAAATTTATTCAATTTCAGTATCTAGTTCTTTAAGATGTCCCTAATCCTAAGAAAAACAGTAACAGTGTTTGATTAGGACATCATTTCTGTTAAAGCCTYATAATTTCTGTATTACCAATGAAGCAGTGAAGTGAAAAATGGTTTCAAAGTTTTTCCTTAACTAAACAGATTAGGTCTAATGGTACTTTACTACTGAAGATGTATGGCATGAAGAACTAGACTGTAGAAAATTGACCAGGATATTTAGTTCTATGCTGACATTAATCACACTGGTGTCCCACGATGTGGCTGTTCAGCCAACTGATTTCCCCATGACTGACTATCAAAAATTAATTTTAAGCCTCCTGTACCTAGAAAACATTTCAGGAATTGTTACAGATTATTCAAAAGTTACCAGGGATTAGCAGTAACAGCACTGAAATGCAATAAGATATTTACAAGCATAAACATATTTGTACAGCAAGAAGATGAGGAGTTCCCCTTGCTGTGTCACATATGTGATATTTTCACCTGTTTCTTAAATACAAATGTATTTTGAGGTGTTTTTCCTTTCCCCAGATATATTTTTTTATACAGCTGATATCTATTTCTGAACTGCTCAGTTCCTTAGTTACTTTCCATTCTTCAGTCTTCCCTTAGTTTGTAAAAGCAGAATATCATTCAACATGTCATTAAAAAAGAAATATACGCATTATGTATTCCTTGCATCTTATCAATAGGTCTTTGCAATGCCTATGGAATCAGAGTTTGTTAAAACAACAGAATTTTCCTCAAACAATACTACTTCCACCATCAATCTCAAAATCAAAGCCCTTCTGTACTCTAATTTTACACTTCTCTCTCAAAGAAAAATTTGTTTTCTTTCTATGACTGATGCTGAGGGTCAGGAGGAGGGAACGGAGACCACAGTAAACTGTAAATGAGTAAGATCAGAAAAACTTTGATAATCTCCCACAGATGCCATAGATAGGTAAAATTCTCTATCAGGGTCCTGATGAGGCCTCCAGGCACATTTCTGGCCAATAATCAAGAAACATTTCCTTGTGGAAAGGATGTCAAAAGCAGCATAGCTGTTCAAATTTTAGATTCATGTTAGTTCTATCTAGTCAAAACGAGTAAGATACTCAAAACATGTGATGAGTTGCCCAAACAAAAATAGAGATGAGTATCTTCTGAGCAAGCTCCTGTCAGCAGAAAAACTAAACCCCCCTTATTCTAGAATTAGTTCAAAGTCTGCTTAAATTAACAGGAATATCTGTTAAGATTATAAATATTAGCTCTGAAAAAAAAAAGGTGTGAGCTTTCAAATGCCCATTACGTCTGATACTGTAGCTTTAGGTCATCTCTAAATTCCAGATTCCAGGTAAAAAGCAAACTCCCTCTGCATGTTTCAGATAACCAGTTGTTTCAATATCCATTTCCCTCCAAACACACTACCAGCATATCCAGGTACACAAGATTCTGAAACCTCAGTGACATTTTACCTCGGCAGTTTCAAGACGATTCTTTGGGAGCAAGTTATTGGGCTGCGCAGAAAAGTATATTTTGTTCAAGTAGCAAACCCAAACAAAGTATTATGACTAATAAAAGCAGCACAGCAGTGGTGTTTACTTCCAAAAGGGATGACATGAAGAACAAAGACATGATCAAGGAGACATCTCCAGCAGCACAGCCCACTAATGAGCATAAAAAGCAGAGTTCTTCAGAAATGGAGAAGCCACAGTGAAACTGAAATTTCACAAGCTGCTCACCCTCTGAACTACCTTAGAGTGATGCCCTGTTCACTGAGATACCAAACCTTTTATTTCCTGTATTAGTAGTACTGATACAGAGAGCAACACAGTTGGCTGTGTCAGTCATTCCAATCTAGCGGTGCCGTATACATAAAAGTCTCAGTATTTTTAGCAACAGTCTCCTTGCTAATGTGAAGACTTCAAGGGGAATAGATGTATTACAGTTTTTTTTCATCTGGGGTTTCTGCATACAGTTTTATTTTTGCTACTGTTAGCCAGGAAATAGCTGTAAGATGCAATACTATTTTTACTAAATTAAGGTAGTGGCAATTTAGAATTATTCTACATCTGTAGAGCACTGTTCAAATGAAGCTATCAAGTACTTTATATATATAAAAAAAAAAGATAGCAGCATTAGAACATGCAGTAATATTCCTGATTCTTTATTAACATCTGCTTCCCCCCCCTCCAAATTACTGTATATATTAAAAGTTAGTTTAATTACAGTTCTGAAAAGTTTGAAAACAGCACCGTGACTAAAATTTATTTGAAACATTGTTTAAAACGAGTGCATGAGTAAGCTGTTTACTAGGTAGAACTACCATAAACAAGATGGCTGTATTTCAGAACATGAAACTTAAAGTCAAGGGAAAGGTGGTGGCTGCTTTAAGGATTCTTTTGAATCCTCATTGAAATAACTGAAAAATTAAAAATGCAATATTCTGAAGTAGCAATATTGCATATCTAGCAATACAAAATCCATTCATTATCAATGCATTTATTGCATGCAAAGACTGAAGTGGAAACAATTGCTAGAAGCACCAGAATTGAAGCGGCTTATGGAATTTTGGATTTCCCCCATAGGACTTCAGTGCTGAGTGAGCGAATTGAAACCATGTACAGTCCTGTTAGCTGAAAAATCATGGCCTTATTTGTAGGGGACACTGAGTGAAATTTAGCAAATGAGACAAGACACTCATGAAAGAAAACAGAAAATGTTTTGATTAAGGTCCTGCCACTCAGCATGACATGGTTTTTATCTCCAGATCAGGCAAGTATTTAATACAGTGCTGGGTTCTCATTTCTGCTAACAGCCCCCCTAAGTCCAACATGAGTACAATCAAAGTTTTGCTATTTTGGTGTAACAGGGTAAGTGCTGCTTTAGGAAGGCTTGCAAGCTAATCAAGGTACTTCTCATACTTTGTGAAACTTTTCCAACAGGGTTTTTTGGTTTTCTTAGCAAGTACTTAATTGAAGAGAGTAGCTAACATGCTAGTTATAGCAATAAACCTAGATTTATTTGTGGTCTTTTGACTCTTAATACAAAGGCTGATGCCATTAGCAACTAGGATTTTTTTTTTTTAATCTGCATCTCAAAAGGTCAGTTTATGCAACACAGACCAACTATACTGAAGATCCTGAGAAGCATACCTAATAGGAACTAAGAAAATTACTTTGCACTAAGTTTAGTACTTGCTTAAACTTTACTGCTGGAATTATTTTATATTCCACCTGCATGGAGTTCTATGTTGACATGGCTAGATTACTTCTAGCAATGTGTTTTGTAAAGACCTAGCTAACAAGTAGAACAGGAATCTAAACTATACATAGTCTGCAGCATAAACTTATTACAGCATTTACCTCTTTTCAAATTTTTGGCTTGTCTACAATATTTTTAACCTTTTCAAGAAATTGACATTTTTTCCCCTTGTGCCTGCCTGGGCATAATGCAACTTGTAGCTAGATAACATAAGCTAAGTAGTAACTTCCTGCTGGAATTGGGCAGGAAGCAGTCAGGAGCCAAACACAGGATCTTCAGCACTGCTATGTATGAATGTTCTCTGCATCTGTATACGTGTCAGTTGAACACTGCATAACTAATAGTAGTTGATTGGCAACATAATTGGCATCAACTACATTTATGGAAATGAAAGTAAAATCAAGTATAATTAGCCTTGAAATAAGTATTAAATGATACTTAAGTCATATACACCTTATAGGGGCCAATCAGTCTTCTTTTAACGTCCAACCGATAGCTTCTGGACTGTTCTGCATCACCCATATCTGTTGCACGCAATCGGAGAATTTCATAAACTCGCCTCGTGTGTTGCTAATGAACAGAAAGGAGAATAAAAAACATGTCTGAATAAAGAGGTCACTCAATAGAACTCAAAGTGGAGAAATATTGAAATTAGAGTAGTTCCTCAGCTTATCGGAAGCCAGTCAGAGGCATGGACAAAGCCTCTGTCAAACCTATCCTTCTATCTGGGGGGTTAAATGAATAAACATTATTGTTTTTCCTTCAAAACCATTTTCTTCCATGCAGCCAGTGTCTGATCTCTCAAAGTGTTGCACCAGCTGTAGAGGTGCTTCAAGGACCTGCTGTAAGTGAGCAGCAGAAAGCCCAGAAGCCAGAGTCCAAAAATACTCAAGGAGAATTGAAGGAGTGGAACTAGAGTGACATTAAGAAATATTTTACTAAACAGTATCTACTTTGCTAATTTTAATAATCTCCATATACCTATTGCCCTTCACAAGGCCCCCTGGAAGGTCTAAATATGAGAATGAAACAACAATATTTAAAGTTTTCTGTTTACTAGGGAAGAAAATGAAAGAATTAGTAAATGGAAAAACTGAAGTGCTTTTGGAACCAGGATCAGCTAGTATCACATCTGGGAAGAAAAAAAATCATGTTGCTACTATATTACTATTAACTGTTGCATCTGTATGAAAACAGAATTTAAGACCAAGTATTCTCTTGCTGAGCAACAGAACAAAAATAGGATGGTCTGTTTGCTACACTAGTACATGTTCAGATACTGTTAAAAAACCAAACCAACCTATTTATCCTTTCAGGTTTAAGGTATCAGACATAGAAGGCTGCAGATGTAGTTTCCTTATACAAGCTATACCATTTTCATGAACACATTTGAATACGGCTTCACACCCGTCATCCCTCAAGCCTCAAAGTTTTCATTAAACCACATTCAAATACAATTTTTAAATTAAGCAACTCTGCCTTTTCACTACCATACTCCCTAATGAGTTTAATCATTCACTGAGATAAACTGAACAATTAAATTTGCTGGTAAACTGTTTAGTTCTCCAAGTGTTTAGAGCTGCCTTAGTAGCAGTTGTTTGCTACTTTAATGTTCTGCATTCCCAAAACAACACTTGTTATTTATGCAAATATATCTGAAAGAAAGGGAAACCATGTCAAATTCTATTACATCAATAGAATTAGTAGGTAAAAAAAAGCATTTATCTAAAACCACGAGCTACGTATCTCCCTTCCAGATACATCCTAAAAATCTGTTGAAATAAGCCAGTGTGTAAATTCCAAGTCTCCACCTCTATGTTTAAATTGTTATTCTACTAGTTTGATAAGAATATGTCCAACTACAACTGCTCTGATTTAATACCTTATTTATTTTCAGTTTTTGTTGAGCTTCCATCACCATTTCTTGACTGAAACCTTGCATTAACTTTCCTGGGGAAAAGCAAAGCAAATCTTGACAGAGCTTTACAAGAACAAAGTCTCTTAGCTTCACATAATTTTCAGATGGATCTTCAGCTAGAAAGAATAAAAAAAGCATGTAGTTAATATCAGCATTATTTGTTTCCTCATCTCTGGTATGTAATTGCAAAGAACTATGGAAAACAAAAGCAGATACAGTATTCATCAGTATATAAACAACTGTGCTTAATCATAAGTACTACTATCAAAGTTTTAGATGTTTGACAGTAGACATTAAAGAGATTGCAGAAAGAAAAACTTCTAATATTTTGTGTATGCAGCACTGTACAGTATTATTATGCATTTCTAAGAGACTGACAACATACATGTTTAATCCAATTTAACTCCTTGGGAAAAGAAAATTACTCTATGTATAAACCCTTTTTCTTGTATGTTCCACCTATTCTATATTTGACAGAGTGCTGGACCTACTAGAACACAAACTAATTATGTGGAAAAAGACTGGTGAAACTATCCTACTGTATACAACTAAACTAGCCGAAGACATGTATTGACCATGGGTTACAGTCTTTGTTAGCAAGGAAGATAGAGAAAGGTACAAGGACCCAAAGGACAAGCTTATCCAAAATTAAAAGGCTGGAAGGACCTAAGCAAAAGCTGATCAATTTCAAGTTACTTCCATTTTCCTTAAAGTGGCAGCATAACTATCAAAACTGTTGCTTTAGAAAAAACACCAAAGTTCAGAAGTAGCTTCAGTGAACATCAACATGGTCCCATATGCAACTTTGTTCCCACTTATGGACTACGCAGAAGGAAAATGCTTACAGTGTTGTGAATATATTTCTTTCTTCCTTACTTAATTGCTTAGACAGGCTTACTACAAATAAGTAGCAGGGTCATGTTCCCCCCAACACTCATTTTTCTGTGGACTAGCATTGTGGAATCTATTTGCTAAACAGCTTATGTCCCAGCTGTGTTTTTCTTTAGTTTTGAGGACCACTGTAAATAGTTGAAATTTGCAGTTTAAGGATGACCAAAATCTAGTAAGTCACCATGAAGGAGGACTGGGATAGAAGTTTTTGCTGCGTATATGTAGCACTGCACAACCGGGTTGGAGAATGCTTATGATGATTGTATCAGTTAAAATGTTTTGTGCATGAGTGGCCTAATCTTGTATGGCAAGTCTTATAGCACTTATTCTGCAAAAGAGGTTGGAGAAGCTGTACTAAAATTAATTGATTCCATTCCTTTTTGTTCAGACTAGTTAAAAGAAAGATGAGGCAGTTTCTGTACAGTAAGCACTATCAGCATACATTTCACTTTGTCAGTTAGGATGACAAGTTATAAGCAGAACAAAGTATTTGTTGTAAATGTGAAACTCTAAAGTAATTTTTTTTTTTTTAAAAAAGCATTAGCTCTTTCAAAGAATTTAAGTAGATCTTCATCTCCTCTTTTCAGAAAGGTTAAAGGCTTTACTTCACAATTTTAGATGCTGTGTAACTAAATATCCTGGCCATATCAAGATTGTCCAGCCTGATTTTCCCCTCAAAAAGGACAATAAATAATTTTGTTAAAGCCTTAATTTCCATAACTTGAGTGCCATGTAGAACATTGCAAGCTTTCTCTTGCTTTATTCCATAAAGAAATTAAAACCTATTTTAGTGCACATTTACTCTTTGCTACAACCCTGCATTTAAGGTACTGAGCCATGAACATGTCACATGATTTATGCAGTACCATGTTAAGACTTTGTTTATCCTCAGCTATAAAAGCTATGTAAAGCTTTGTACTATTAAAAGGAAAAAGAAAAAAGTAAATGCATGCTGTACGTGATTTCCTGTTGCATAAATGGAGTTATACTTCCTTGAACTGGATTAAAATTTTGAGGTGGGTTACTTTATGTTAGGATTATCCTGCAGCAATGCATTATGAAAGCAAGTGTTCTACTGTATTTTAATTAGAATGGGGGAGTTATTCCTATCTAAGATGAGGTCTGAGATAGCACCTAGAATTGAATGGTCAAGTCATGTGTTTGAACTGCACTTCTTCCTATATTGGACTTGAAACCACAGGACAGATGCCATGTTTGTAGCCATTTTTTGTGTTATATTTTTTTTATGCACATATACCCTTCTTCCCCTCTGCCATTTCCTCAATAATTTTTTTTCTTTTTTAGGTATTTGTGCACACACCTCTAATATCATGGGTGCCTTCAGCCAACAATGCATGCTCCTGGAGCACAAATTCTCTACAGATTTTTACTGCCAGTAAAATTTTGGCTTGCACGCTAACATTAATATGCTATTTTAGTTTGGTTCTCCACACAGACTCCACCACCCCCCCCCCCCCAATTTTGAGTTTTGGCTAATAGGAGTAAGTTGAACAAGGAATTTGACAAAGCTTGATCTCTCGGCAAACTCAGCTGTGTATCTCACAATAAAATGGCTAATTAGCTGGTAATCCGTTCATGCTAGGGACTGAATTTTCCTGGTGTGCTGTTCTTTAAGTAAAGGATTTAAGGAGCTACGTTATATACAGTTCTTCTATAAATCAGGGTACTATTAATCCTGAACAGAGCTGAAGCTAAACCTTCAAAAGGCCATTTAATTCTGACAAATGAACATGAAAGTTAGCTTGTGGGCTAACAACCTGTGAATGCTACAAGTTGCTTATTAAACAGGTGAACTGAGTTAAAAATTTAACACAAACCTGTTATATCAAGTACTGTAGGAGAAGACATAAAGTATCTATGAACTGTTTCAAGAAGCTGAGCACCATGGCCTTCTCCTTGGAATGGTGGCAAGATCAGCATCTGGCTACAGACAAAGGAATGTCTTTTCAGTTCAAACGCATGCATTTGCAAACATTATAACGTAAAGGCTTAAAAATGAAATGGTATTTCATTTTAGATCAGAGTAGTATGGCATCTTCATGTTAAAATATAATTTTTAACGGAGTTTTAAAATTGCTAAATATTCAAAACTTGTTTGAGATTCACTCCGCTTCAAGGAGGGAACAATGAAATAAATCAGTGCATAGCCAGCTAATAATGGGGATTTTTTTAAACAGATCAACACCATTATAAACAAGTATTGGGAACTTCAGCAGTTCCCTCTTCTGAAATAAAAGGCAAGGCACGAGTTACGCCGCCAATTACCTTACACGTGGCCGGGTTTTGTCTGGGTACACATAGTAATTATAGACTGTCATGTAGCCTACGGTCGCAAAGAGCGTAGCTCCATCCTTATTATACTTCTCAAATCTGCAGATAAAACAGAAAGCCAAGCAGGTCAATTACAGTCGCGCTCCCATGCAGTGTCCATTTTCTTTTCCATTCTCCAACTGAATTTTCAGTGTCAGCAAGCTACTCTGTGAGGGCCCAATGGGTACACCTGCTATGTTCTGAATGTACAATTCACTTAATTGGTGTGCAGCAACTTGGATAAATCAGGCCTCTTTACAGCACTTCAGTGCACTTGCCTATTATAAAGATGAATAGGTGGCAAGTAAAAGAAAACACAGGCAAAGCTCATTTTACTGTTTAAGCCTACATTCAGGGCTCTAACGGACAACAGCATTTAATTCAGCTCTATTCTCAAGGTTTCCCAAAGCATAATGGAGGAAAACTCAAGCCTCATAAACAATGGTTTTTCTTTCCTGGGAAAAATATCATTATACTGCTCCAATAATTGGCCAGCCACAATTAAAATGCAGGCTTTGTGGAGGTAATAAGGTCCACTGTTGCTTTAGAACTGTACTTACACTAGAAAGTAGTTCCATCTTTCATCATCTACATCAATAAAGCTAGCAGTTTCAATAAACCACATCAAGAACGTCTGAAGCCTTTCATGATATTCTCGAAAGCCTGGACATGTCATGTCAGCCTAGGGAAAAAGCCAGGAGAAGTCAGGTGAAACCTATCACAGATGTAAGAGGAAAAAAAATATGCAAAACCTAATTAAGTTCTCCAATACCAAAAAGCATGTTTATAATTATTAATAAACTGGTAAAATGATAGTATTTATATACTACACTTGAAATATTATTGTAAGTGCATCACTGCAAAATAAACTTTAATTTGGTTGCTCAAAAGCAGAAGTTTCACTTATTTTTCATACCTTGTATATCTGATACGTTATATCTTCACCAGCTTCCTCATTATGGACAGAGTACGTGTGTAGCAGCATTCCAAAGGGCTTGAAGTTGACCTCCTTCTCCAGCAGAGACACAAAGTCATCTGTGTTTGTGCAAAAACCAGGAGGAATGATTTCTCTAATTTTACTTTCAACATCGTCTGCCTGGAGATTATGAAAGGAGGCAGGATCAGTGGAAGAAAAAGTCTTAGAAAAAGACAGCATTGATGTCGCTATTGCGCTATAGAAAATGAATATAAAAAAGGTGCTATGGCCTAACAGTAATTAAAAAAAGGGAAAAAAAAGAAAGCGTTCCTGTTGTTCAGTAGTGACCTTCCAGCAAGTAAAGGAGCTGCACTGATGAGATCCAGAAAGCTCACAATCCAGCCATGGTAAGCATCAAAAAGCTCATAGTTACAGTGTAAGTTCATGAACATTTTTATGTTTATAGATTGTTACATTTGTCCAAGTAAAACCTAAGAGTGTTGACAGCTATTCTGGAAGAGCAGCATATTCAGAAGCTAAGACTTTCCAGCCAGCAATTCTCCAAGACTATGCTACACAGTCTTGCGGAACTCAGGTTCCCAAACAAGCAGCTTACAAGAGGTATTAGGTGGTGCAGAACTAAGTGGAGGAAAAAGGACAAAGACCAAAAATGGTAGCTCCCAACAGAAAAGTGACAGCTAGCACACTCTTGCATTCTTATGTCTCCCTGCTTGAAATGCCTGCCTATAGGATCAGCTGCAAAACACATTACAAACTCAGAAGACAACATGCCGCATTCAAATCAAAGAACATTTTGAAAACAAAGTTTGACATAAAATAATAAAATATAATTTAAGGATACTGTCAGCAAATCTGACCTGTAGTCTAACATACTGGGGAAGAAGAAATATTCTGACACCAAAATTAAATTCAGAGATTAAAATTACTCTTTTCAGATAACCAAAGTGAAAGTTAGAGATTATCAGCTGAGCAGACTTCATAATCCTTTTCAGACCCCAAAAAGACCACTTGATTGAATACATTTACTACTTCTTTTTAACCATGAATATTTGATGAAGTTTCACAATAACGTATTACTGCTTCTCACCAGGCAATAAAACTTAATGAATTGGTCTCAACTTAACAAAACCGTGCTCCTCAATACAACCCCTAAAAGCCTGACATTACATTCAACAAAATGAGCTTACATTCAATTCAAACCTTCCTCTAGACAATGAATCCAGGTTTCTACTTAATGGAGTTTGCCGTGAGTTCAGCTGTAATGTTTGTATTGTATCTATTTCCACAAGGACTGACACAAGAACACTTTGTGTTAACTTACTAAGCAGCTCTTTCACACCGTTTACATGCATGATGGGTATTAGTTCAAAACCAAGACCCTTGCTACTTAGCATTCAAAACAGGGAAATTAAGATGCTTAGAACAAAATACACTACAAAAGGCTAATACAACATGCTACTAATTCCTGTCCTTTCAACCATAGTCCCTTAAGTAGAAGCAATGCACCTGCAAATGAATAGCACTTTATCATTCAGTTATATTTTTAGTGTAGAGAAAGATGGATGTAGTTCAGCACAAACAAGTTTTATTCTTAATGGTTTGGTACTACCAACATTTATATTTTTATTTGTAGAGAGAGCTATTAAGCAGTTAAAATATAGCTCTACAATACTTGGTGTAAGAACCCAGTTAAAATGCATACAATCTTTACATCCATTTCATTCTCAAAACAAAGGAGATGCATTTATTGGAACCTTTGCTATTCTTCTTAAAGCAATATTAGTAAAACATATTTTCCTATACTTACTGATTTAACTGCATTACACAAAATCAGCCATTTTTTTCAGAATCAATGAATTACATAAAGAAAAAGTATTTGTACGGAACACATTTTAGAAATGCTTTGGGTTTTTTTTAAACTGTGCAAGTGCATTGTTTACACAAATCTTAAGTCTGCACTGCTGACAAAGCTGTAGGAAACTGCAACTAAGAACCCGTAGCGACTTTCATTTTATATATCTGAAAAAGGCATGTAAAAATAATCTAGAATTAAAACAAGACTTCCAAGCATCAGTTCAATAACTCAGACTATGTGGAAGATATCCAAAAAGAGTGAATATGCAGTATATATAAGTATTATATAAATAATGCTTAAGTAATTTTGCTCCCCTTGCATTTTTAAGTTTCTTCATTAGTGGTAAGAAGGAAGACAAACTTTCACCTACTGAAAACATGTAAGATAATGCATCCATCACTGGCTGTCACCACAGAAAAATCTTGTTTTCCATAAAATAGAAAGAATTAAATCATGAGAACAGAGGCTTAGCAGATAAAGCAGTAGACAATCCTTCTTAGTTCTATATGACTACAACATATTTTCACCTACTGCCTCCTAAAAGTTCTCTCCCCTTGAAGTGGGGCCTGACATAATCCAAGAAAAGAAGCTATATTCTTCAGTTATTTTTAGGGTTAACAAGATCTCTCTTTCTCACAGAGGAAATCCCAGAATCCTCAGTTTGAGTGGTGGCCTAAGTTTAAGTGATCCAATTTGCAGTTAGTAAGTCCTGGAATACTGGAATCTAGAAATATCAACAGCATACAAATGATTTGTTTCATTAATACTGGTACTTTTTAATGGAAACATCCATTACATAGTAGGCACTTTCCAAACACTTCTCTCTGAGGTGCTCATCATCCAAGGAGTTACCAAAAATTTGTTTACTGCCTTTCCCTTGTGTATTTCTTTGATATTGGCAAGAGGTTCATTTCTTTTATCAGAGCAAGGCACTCATATCTTACCAATTGGCATGGATGTACATGATGACACTCAAGTTTCTGTTCAGAAAAACAATCCAGTTGACTACTGCAGCAGTGTTAACATAGGCAAAGCCACTTACAATGAAGTGTTCAAAAACCTGAATGAAGCCAGCCAAGAGTTGTTGAGCTTACGGTTCATGGAAGTACTGCCTGTAATGTATTACCTTCATAATCAGAATCATGTGAGGTGGTGATGGGGAATTTGGTATAGGCTTGTAACTAAACTTGATTTGTAGTAGGACTACTTAAGTGAGCAGTGTCTCTTTGTACATTGCATTTGACTCTGGATAATTTTAATACAGAGATTATTCTTGTACTAACAGGCAGTTATGACATTTGTATACCATGTAGATGTTGTTTCAAAGTGGCTTMATTTAAAATAATTATTGAAACATATTTGAAAGCTGAGTTTCTCTAACAATTATATGTATTAATTCCAGCGGGCAGCAATGGAGCGATCAGTAATATTACTTAAAACAAAGATGCCCAATATTAAAATTACACTTTTTCATTAACTTTTGTGTAAAGCAAATATATTAGACCAGCTGCAAAGCAAGAGAAATACATTTATAGTAAAGACTGTTTCAGAGGTTAGTGAAATACTTTCCCCCACCCCATCATAAAATCCAGATGAAAAGGAGGATACTTGAACAGCTGCAAATCTCAAAGCAGCAAGCAATTCGGAGGTCAATGCTATTAATATTTACACTAGAAGAAAGCAGCCTCTCTTCAGATATTTGAAAGAATCAACTCCACCCAAGGGATAAATTCTGTCCACTTTCACTAAATGAAGTGCCAACTTCTGTTCAAAACATGATCATACTTTGCTAAGCCTTCCCTACTAACATGGTTTAGATCCATCTTTAGGGAGATGATATTAAGATGCATAAATATGACTGGCTCTTGACATTTCAGAATCTTATCTTTTTCTGTTTGAAAAGATCTTGGAGAAAAAAAAAATAGTGGTATTGGGAAGAATATTTATCAGTCCCTAGCAGAGATTGTAGCAGCTGCTTTAGCAATAATGGAACCAAACTTACTATCACAGAATAAAACTAGCTGCTGTTCAATGGGCTTGTGTAGGTATTTAGATACAAAATCCTATGCTATGAATAACTTTGCAGACCATTAAAACTAACTTCTCACTTGTAACCAGTTATGTTAAAGGCATAGACTGCTGTCCTTTCCTAAACACATCTATTCACAGCACAAAGATTACCTGTCATATATGGCAGATAGTCTGCATCTTAGTATGATTGTCCTGAAGGAGCTGAGATCAGCAACCAGTTAACTTAGAAAAGTAAATGTTAATATGCATTTAAATTAACACTCTGCTGTAATAACAGCTTATGTTTTAATCTCTGTAAATGCATTCATTTCTTAAGGTGGTTAAACTAATGGCAAATACAAATGCAGACCAAGATTGATGACCACCATATCTTTTTTCCTACTAAGGTTTAGATATAGCCATATGAGCAGCCTATTTGGATGCACAGCATTAACAATACCAAGGGAAGCCCAGGGTAAGCTACCACATTCTTCTGATTCAATCAAAGCTTGTAAATACTCTGGAAAGTATACAGAAGTCTCACTCAGAAAGATCTTTTTTGTCCCCATCTCAAACCCTTAAGCTATTGGAGGAATAATTCAGTAGAGGAAGCAGGGCTCGAAAGGAGCAAGGATTCTGAGCTATTATCTCAAAAATATTCCGAAAGCATATAGGCAGAAGGATTAAAAAAAAGCTTTTCTACAAGTGTTCTATAAGCTTGGAAAACCTGTAGGCAAAAAGAGAAAAAAGTAAAAAAAACCAAACGAAACAAAACATCCTGCAGGTAATTGTATTATTGTATTCCTTTCAGTAAGAGGTAAAGCACACATGATACCCAACCAGAAGTTTCTAATCTCATTTCTGCTTTACTCGTTCTCCACATTTGCCATTTAAAGAGACACAGTCAAGTACCCTACCTCATGCAGTGTTTATAGAAACCTCTTTTTCCTTCTTACTGAATTCTCTTCAATATAAAAAACTACCAATGCTAGTCCCCCTCCTGGAGACAGGTAACATGAAAATACAGACTTCCTAAGTTGTTGTGGTTTTTTTGTGGAACTGGCCTTGGTATTAGCACCTCATGTTTGACTGTACTGTTTGACACCATTTTGATGGTACTGCAGTCAAAGGAGGAACAATAGGAAAATGTATAGATGAAGTTCAAAGCTTTTTTCAGCTTAGCAAGAAAGGAAGCTTTGTTTATTTGCTTTTAATGTAAATCATGTTTGGGTGGGCAATTACTAAACCTAGCATTCTTGTCCATATCCCAACTAAACCTTCTCAATAATATTTTAAGTGCAGGTCTGGTTCTGTCTTTACCTCCACACAGTCAAACTTTTCATTAACTTTAGATGTATATTCGATGCGGAAGAGCGTTGACAGGTTACCAGCAATATAGTACAAGAGGATCTTCAGTCCCTTGTAGCCAAAGGCAACTTCACTGAGGAAGGAGAAAAGAGCAATCAGGAACTCTATATAAGTTTCACAGCAAAACATTCACATCACAGAGCTTTCATTTAATAAGCTTTGAAGTCCACAGTGAGGTATACTAAGCTTCCTAAAAGGAAAAGGGAATAAAACTGGATGTGCACTATCTAGACAGAGATAAGCCTTACACTATTTCTACTAGTTATTTTGCTCCTCTAGTGGAGAAATAGAACGTGTTCCTGAACTCAGTAAGGCAGTATCTGTGCACTTACTGTGACAGCTCAAGAAAGAATACCTGAAATAGCTAATACTGCATTTACATTTCTCAGTATCTTAAACTCATTAACATTTATTTATATTAATTGATCAATAATATTTATTAAAACTTACTTTGCAGTGTAATATAATATTTTGGAATACACTACTGCAATTTATACTGTATAAAACAGATAGACAACCAGCCATAGCAAAAAGTATGTTTTTGGTGGACAGTTTCTGTATACTTATCCAATCTAACTAGAACCAAGTAAATGCAAAAGAAAGGTACGGAATACAAAAGCCTTTTTTACACTTTGAAAATATGAGTTGCCTGAACATAAACACTATACTGTTCTGAAGCATAGAGAATTCTTTTCAGGCAAAAAAAATGAACTGCAGAAAATGGTAATGTTCACAAAGAAACAGGTTCCTTTTTTTGTTATTTTAATGCATAGTGCAAATTTTTTTACTGAGGTTTTTCTTTTATGGTAGCACATTTCTAATTTAAAATTTGAAGTATAAGTGCCAGAACAAGAATTTGCTCGTTAGTTATACTGACGGATTGGAGAGTTCTTCCATTACTAAAAGTGTAATTACTGTCAATGATAGCTGCAGTAGATGTGTAATAGTGTAACTAATTTTATTACAATTAATATAGGTAGTTCATCCTACTCGGAGTACGTAGAATGCTTTTTAAAGGAATTGGAAATTAAGAAGCTTAACTACTTCAAGAATTCCACAGATTTTCACCCATGGATTTTCCTTAGCGAGTGTGTGGGTTTTTTGTTTGTTTGGGTGGTTTTTTGTTGTTTTGTTTTTTTCTCTTTCCTAAACTATGGCCAGATTGTTGAATATCACTCTACTGAAAATATTAAATGACATTTTAGCACTAGGAACATAGTGGCTAACTTCCCTACAATATTAATGAAAGTCAGCATACTTGAAAAAAAAAAGAAACAATACTTTTCTATAGTTTCTGTATCCCCTGCATGTCTAACTGGTTACAAGGGTACATATTAGAGAAAATAAACCTCTGAATTCAATACAGTTAACATTCAACAATCTAGAACAGCCACCAATGTGAGTTTAAGTTAATACTTGACTTCTGTGTTTTATTCACTAAAAATCCCATATAGTAGTAAAAAAATAAATTGATATACTGTTGCTAGATACTGTTTTTTGGTACACATTACTGTGAAAGTTATTAGCAAGAATCGATAATTCTTTCCTAATCTTAGAAAAATGCCAGGAACACAATACCCACTTAAACGAGTAATTCTGACTGCAAAATCAGGTATTTCATTCTCTGCTAATCTACCTTCAAAATAGCATATAAAATGACTACAGGCTCAAACTCTATGAGCTAGGCACCAAGGCCACTGTTAAACTATACAGTCATAAAACTGAAGTATTGTTGTGTCATTTAAAATAGCTTGGTATAGAGGGATTTCTTGTTTTCTAACAATTTGGAAGCAGCTTTCCCCTTCCAGACCTATTAATTTGACTCTTGATACTTTAACTTACTCGTCTCCAAACACTTGATGGCTATACTCTGGATTAAACGTTGTGTTGTCATCCTCCAAATCCTCAGGAAAGCGAACTGAGAAGGGGAGGGGGGAAGAAAAGAGAGCATGACCAAGTCATCAGCTTCAGTTTGTTTATCCACAGATGCCATGCTAGATATTCATGCATTCTTCCACTACAGAGTCAGACAACTTCAGTTATGAACCTATCTATGTTAGGCTGCCATACAAAGGAAATAAAGACATCTTGTGCAATTTAGATGCACAATATTTGATCTGAGGAGATCAAATCATTAAGCAGAATAAAACTGAGAAATTGACACAGATGTATACATGTATATATTTCATCTCTCTCTCTCTCCTGAATGTTACTGCCTTTAACTTCATCTTGAACACCGAGGACACTGCCCAGCTAGAAATTCCCACAGTAAGCCAGACTGATCACGTAATCAACATTGCCTTCTCATACTGCCATTCTTCTCCTACATGCAGGTAAGAATACTTCATTGTAGGGGGTTTTCATGGAGTGATGAATGGAAAGAAATGTTTATGTGCATTTATGTTCATGTCAAAGTTTTGGAGAATCAGCATGGATACATACAAAACAGCTGCACCAATACTATACTGGTACTTGTACCAATATTACCAAAATAATTAGTGATTTTTTTTCTGTTTACTTTTCCTCAAAGCCTAGTATTAAAAAATGTCTTTTCTGATACTGTAAAAATCTACGCTGTAATGGCATCTACTCAAACTCAGTAACTTACCGAACAAGCATTTTATTCATGCTTATGGAGTTACAGCAGTTGCTCCACAGTAATTGTGACAGGTGTTCTTTCATCATAAAATATATGATTTATGATTAGTGGATGAAATTAGAGATTAAAGCAGGATTTTCTAGGAAAAATTTTAGATGATTGAGATACTTGATTCCCAAACATCCTCTGTGTATTTGCAGTTAAAAAAATTACCTAAAATTGGAAGGGATATAACTCTTAACTTAGGCATTAAACTGATAGTTCAGCCACATTAACAAGGCACAGGTAGCTCAAGCCAACAGTTACACATTTTTAATGTTGAATGAGTCAATATTGCATTACTATGAGCATGCAATGTTGTAGGAGTTAATATTGCTATTAAAGCCTTTTTTTTTTTTAAAGCATGTGGAATACTGAACTACAGCTTCATTGCTGCTTTACTCCAGTAAAAGTGGAGATGAGAAAAAAGTTTTTTTTTCTGATAATATTAGAAAGGAATTATTCAAAAAGAAAAATGCAAGTGAGGAGTGTTCCAGTGACAAGATAAAAGTTTGGCCCTCTCAAAAGCAAAATAGAATGGTTGCTCTTGTCTTCTCAGGTTTAATTCAGAGAGCAACAGATTTGAGACAAAGTAGCAGTGTAAAAAAAAAAAAAAAAATTCTGAATTGCCACCATGGAAGAAACTATGACCCTGAAGAGGCTAGTGTATGACTGCTTTTATATGCACGTGGGAAATACATGCTTTTTTTTTTTTTTGATGGTACCACTTCGTAGTTTCTCATCTTTTCTCTTAATATAATTTGTATGGGGAACATCTACACTCTCTGAAATAAAAAGGAAGCTAAAAATATTAGCTGAGATGGGCAATGGGTACCTTGATTGAAAACCCTCTAGCAGTTTCCCTGAAACTTGATATAGTAGCTGCTCGGATTTCTAGACAAAATTCACTCAGATATCATTATCTCTCATTCTTTCCTTTGGTTTTTAGAAAGGTGGAAGAGAAAAATAAAACACTAGATCTAGTCATAAAACCATTATTTGAAATAATGTTTAAGAGGAAGAGAAATACTTCACAATTACAGTGGCTTAAAGACTTAAATATTCTGGTTATAATGACATTTTGGCTCACAAGCCAAAGGTGACTGTGTATTAAAAATGCTACTAAACTATACAGAACAGATTGCTAGCAGTAGTTCTGAAAAGTGTTTAATAGGTTCATTACTTTTATTTTCTTAATAAATTATGGTATTTGTACTGCTCAAGGGAACAAATTGCAGAAGAGCTGGCAATATTAAAAATTAGACAGGTATGCCTTATTCTTCAAGTTATTACTGCTGCACATAAGTTTGAGATATAAGCAAGTCCACCAACAGTTCAGTAATTCAGTCTGTATTCTGGGCATCCTAGTAAGCAAATTAACTATAGAGAGCACTAAACAGTTCTCAAAAGAGTGACATTTCTTCTATTCAGATTTTAAACAATTTTCATTAAAAATGTCTTGTGTAATCCAGATGTTGCGGGGGAAGGGCAGCAAAAAACTCAACCCGACAACACTTTTCAGTCTTCTTTCTTGCTTTTATTCCCACCCCCCCCACCCCCCACCAAAGAAAGACGAAAGGGAAAGATGTTAAAAAATATATAATATACAATTAGATATTTGTAACCCTGAAGAAATGAGTTCTGTTGCTATGGTCACCATGAAGAAGACACATACTTAGGACTGCACCATAGCATAAGGATTAGAGAAAAAAGGCAAACTAAAAGAACATAATGAATACATCAAGAAAATAAGACAAGATGCAATTCCAATGCATTCTGGTAACATGCTAATAAATTGCTGATGACATTATTACGCAGAGACAGGATTGAATTTCTACAGCTGTACTTTAATCATAGTAGTCTCAGCAAAACTAGACTATGTATTCCTATTCTTGTGTTTGTGTATTTACGTTAATAAGTACATATTAAAACCTGGGTGGATTTCAGTATAAGGAAGTTTCTTAAGGTACTAAAATATTCCAGTGTCAAATGCACAATATTTAAAAAGTGACATTACCTAGTTTCAGCTGAACTGCTTCATTTGTATTACACTTGTATTCAGCCAGCTTCTTCTCCATAGCAGTAAGTCCTGAAGAAAAAGATTTTTTTAAAAGAGTTAAGAGGTGTACAATCTATGTGTCACTATTATTCAAGGAACATATTTAGAAAAAGGTTCTCAAAACCAGAAAAACCACGCAACACAAACCCACCAAAAATACTGAACAAGTAGGTAAAAAAAGCTACAATATGTAAAAGGAATATAGAGATTTATCTCAAATGCTTTTCTGGAACTAGAAACAAGAACTAGAACACAGACCACAAATACCTCTCTTTTTAGTTTCTGAGAATGAAGGGCATTATAATAAAAATATTTAAATGTTCTAAGTTATTACCAACAAAACATATTTGAAAGCTATAAGTAGAAATTAAGAATTCAGTCTAACAGATGTTTCTTTTAAAGAACATGTTAAGTGACATGTTTCAGGGCATTTCAAGTGTTTGCATTTAGTCATTTTCATAAACAGGTGTTCAGGAACTACAGCGGCATGTATACCACCAGCAATTACCTAGTTACCACTTCTCTTCCAGAGCAGATACGGAAGGAAAGAACAAACAAATTGCATCTAGTCTGTTTTTCAAAGCATAATCCAGCATAGAAGACGTGTCACTTATCATAGTATTTTTTAAGTGCTTTACAAATCCAGCCCCTCCTTTATTCCAGAAGTCTCATCAGAAAGCTCTTCCTCTAACTGTAGATAGTGAACTTCAAGTAAAAACAAGTTTGGGTTTTTGATTCCCCGACCCCCAGTAAACTAGTGGACATGGAGGTACACTCTGGCTTACCGCTAATATGCGTGGGGACCGTGAGCCCGAGGATGCCTGCCTGCCCAGCAGCAGCACGACCATAGCAACAGGGGAGTGGAAAGTTAGCCGCGCTCCCCACCCAGACACCCGATTCCCCGGTCGTCTGAGCTCACCGTGGTCAGCCCTCACCGGCACCCCCGCCCGCTGGTTCCGCCAGGGCCGTCCCAAGCTCCGCTTCCTTGCCCCATGTCCTGGCCACAGCGGTCCCACGCTCGGGCAGCACCAGGGCCTTGCCGGCGCCCGAATGAGCCCGGCCGAGGGGAACAGTATCGACCGCCCCCGGGTCCCCACTCCCCCTCACGGAGAGGCGCCGGCAGCACTCAGACTTGTTCCCCCAAACGGCTAAGCCACCGCCCCCCTCCGCGGTCAGGGTGGCAGGGCGGGCCCTGTCAGCCCTCGGAGCGCAGGCGGGCGGCGCAGGGCAGGGCAGACCAGGCCCGGGGACTCACCCGCCATTTCCGAAGAGCGGCGGCGGCCGAGTCACCCGGGCAGAACGAATCAACCCGCGCGCCCACTCACCGGAAATGAGCGCACACACATACACTTCCGCTTCCGCCCGCCGAAACGCAGCGGGGGGGCCAATAGCTGCGCTGCGCGAGGCTCGTAGCCCGTGCGCATGCCCGGCGCTGCCCGGAGCGCTGCGCCGTTCCGGCGGGAGCCTTTAAGAAGCTCATCCGCGCGATTGCTCGTTTGCATAGCCCCGCCCCCAGGGAGCCGCTGCCGGGAGCCCGGGCTGAGGCGGCCTGGTGGGCGGACGCGCGCAGCGCTGCGTGCCGCGGTCTCGCACCTGCCCCAGCAGCGCGGGTCCGCGCGGCGGTGAGGGGCGGCGTGTGCAGGGGGAGCGGGCCGCGGAGGGTAGAGGGCCGGGCCGGGCAGGGCCGGTCCCGCCGCCGTCACTTCTGGTTCCCCTCGGACAGCCGAGCGCTTTGGACATGGGCAGCTTAACCCGGCCCCGACCCGCCGGCTAAATCGAACGTTAACCCTTTGTGAAGAGGCCTGAAATACAACATCTTCCCTTCCCGCTTTGGAGCRGGCAGAGCAACCTCTTCTAATTCCACTCTTTCTTCACATATAGACCTCATGGCTTAGTGCCACTGTTCAATTATCATTAGTAAAAAAGAAAGCCATGTGCTGAACCACTTGTTACAGCCACTGCTGGAAGGACCGTGGAGACTTCTGCAATTTTCTTTTAAGGGTCTGTTTTCTGATGCACAGTTACTCTGCAACTAGCCTATACATGGACTTGCTGAACAAGACTGTTTAGTGGTCAAATACTTACCAAATAGGCAGATTTCCAGCAAAACTATTTCTGCTGTCAGCTGGCACGTAGCCACATATGTAGTATATGAACTCCAAGTTATCTTCAGGAAGTTTTTATTGACCCGTATCCAAAAAAAGTTATGCTTTCTAGAGAAAATTAGTTGTTCTAAACTTACAGATATGAGTCATTGTTTCGTAACTACCATTATAAACTCCCAACTACTATGTTGTAGTTTTATATCTCACTGTGTTATCTGAGGTATAACAGAAGCCGTCCTTTTTGTTTTCCAGTGACATGTAATAAAAGAGATCTTGTTAGGCACTTGAAATAGTACAGCAAGACAAAACATGCATTATTATTTAAGTCAGATTCTATAAGCACTTACTGTGATTGAACTGTCCAAACAAAGTATAAATTTCTCCTTTCTTGAGGCAGTGGCCTGCATGTTTTTCATTTTGAGGTATAAAGCAAGTCAGTGTGCTCTACTGCTAAAGTATTACGAGAGTCTGTCAGAAGCTACTGACATACTGAATTCCAGCCAAAATTGATTACTTTGTGCCTCTGTTTGTTAGAAATATGGGGCTACTACCATTTTCCAGCCATGCTGCCAGAATATCGGTCTATAAACAGTTTCAGCACTTGGTATCAACAGCTATAGCTTTGCTGACCCTCAAGGCAACGGCTGCATCTGTTAAGCCAGAAATGAGTTTCAGCAGCCTTTTAAAAAGTTCAGTTTTGCGCTATGGAGGTGCTACCAGCAGCCCCCCGGCCAGGACCCACAGCCGTGCTCCTGGCGCCTTTGGTGGGGCGGGTGACACGCCGTCCAAGCCGCGCTAATGGGGGTTACCAACATGGCCCGCGGTGGGTCCGTGCAGCGGCTAACGCGGAGGGCGAGGGGGCATCGACACCGCTTGTGCCCTGGGCGCCCGCCGAGGTGCCCGGCCGAGAGCAGGCGGGGCAGGAGGTAGGGCCACGGCTGGCTCGTCGCCCGTCGGGGTCACGGATCAGGGGCCGCGAGCCGCGGGCTGGGGCAGCGGCGCTGCCAGTGGGCTCCGCTCCCCTCGTCCCCGGAGACCTGCGGCGGGCACTCCGGCCGCTGAGGGGAGCCCGCCGAAGAGAGCGGGCAGGGCAGGGCAGGGCGCTCATTACCGCTGCGCTGAGGCGGCGGCTGTTGCGGCGGCGCGGCGGGTGGGTAGCGACGGGCGGCTCCTCCTCCTTCTCGCCGGGCGCAGAATGGCGGTCAAGGTGACTCTCCCCCTCCGTCGCTTTGCCGCAGGAGGAGACGGACGGACCCCGCGCCTGCCCGCGCGGGGCGGCCGGGGGGGAGGCGGGCGGCGGGAGGAGGCAGCCGCTGCTGCGGGAGCCTCGCGGGGGGCCAGGGGAACCGCCGGCGGGGGCGGTGATGGTGGGGCGGCCCCGGGGAAGGGGCAGCGCAGCCTGCCCTGCCTCCGCCTCCTGAGGTGAAGCGGCGAGGCTGCGGGGCCGCGGGCCGAGGGCCCGGCGGGCGTGGGGCGCCCCGGGGCGGGCGTGGGGCGCCCCGGGGCGGGCGTGGGGCGCCCCGGGGCGGGCGGGGCCCGGCGGGCGCGGGCGGAGGGCCGTTATCCGGAGCGCGCGGGCGGTAACGGCTGGGCCCGCCGGGCGGTTACGGCTGGCGTCGCGCGGGGCCGGGGCGCCGCGCCTCTTCCAAGCAGCCCGGAGTTTGACAGCTGTCATTGGCACTGGAGTCCTGTAGAGTCCCGCAGTAAGCACGAGGGGGTCATGTTTGAGATTGCCCTGTCGGTTAGATAAGGAACCTGGTATTGCTGCCCTCATCAGCGCACACGGCGGTTTTTATCTACACTCTGTCAGTAGCCCGGCTAGCGAAGCATTAACTTGCTTGTGTTTACAGGTGCAGTCAACCAAAAGAGCGGATCCTGCTGAACTACGAAATATTTTTTTGCAGGTAAAAAGATCTGTCTAATGTTTGATTGACAGACTTTTATTTTTTGCCCTTTCAGCAGTTTGCCACGGCATCATACACGTGTCGTGCTTGTGGGATGCTTAAAAGTTCACTTCGCAGGCACAGTGTATTGAAAGGGCCTTCAGGTGTTGAGGAGAAACTGCTCCTGACACAAATTGTGCTTAACCATTTCCAAATCGTGATCTTAAATAATTTTATGAGGTATTTTCTATAAAGCAAGTAATTATAACCATAACTAGGTACTGTTATTTTTTTAAATACACTTTTGCAAGATTCTAAAAAATTATTCTTTTGTTCTTTGTTTTGTTTTTGGGGTTTATATGTGTTCCTCTTACAAATGGATGGATGACTGGCCATGTTTTTAGAAGTTAAAAATTGATTTCTTAAGATTGATGTATTTCATAATATTATCTCTTGCAGGGCATTAGAATTAACATATGTAAATAACAGCATGAAGCTTTCTCCATTCCCCTTAGTTACAGTGAAGCATGATCTAAAAGGAAAATCCAATCAATCCTAAAACTTTGATAATAAGGTTTGAATCAGGCAGATGGAATATGAAGAACAACTATGTTTTAGGTCCATAGTTGGACCGCTGATATTTCCAAAATCACTAAAATACCTTTTTTCTTTCCTTTTATGTTGAATATCATACAGTATATTCCAGAAGCTTTACTCTATGAAAAAGGAAAGAATATAAAATTAAGTATTAGAGTTAATACTGTAAATAGTAAAATCTATTATTTTATCTTGGACATGTATCTGTTGGTGCTACCATATTATCTAACAGTTTCCACATATGATAAGTAGACAGAGATACCTTTTTGCCTGAGAGGGAGAAGTTACATCTCAACCATAATTTTGGCAGATTTTTGCTTTTGCATGCTGGATTACACTGGTAACATTGCTTCAGTGCTAAAACTTAGAATGTTGGAATCAAACTGTGAAAGCCCAGCATTTAGTTTCTAGTAAAAAGTCTTCCCTCACAGGTTCATTTATTGTTGACATGACATTTAGCTTTTGTAGATAAGGAATACAGTAGAGTATGTTAATAAAATAAGCAACATGAAAATATGATTTTTAAAATATATATTAATACAATATAAAAATGTATGGTTCTAGAACATCACACAGCTCTTCCAACTTTTTTGCAAGATGCTTTTGCATGTTTGATTGCAAAAAAGTGAAATGTGGTGTCAAAATACTCTATTCAACTTGGAAATATGGACCTTTTTATGATTCTTGACTTCCAGTTGGTAGAAGTGCTTGCTTCTGGAAATAAGTAAATTGTTTGAAGTCCTTGATTTTGGTCATACAGGGAAAAGTGGAGAGGAAGAACATTCTACAACTGGTTCTTGAAATTGTCTCTGTGACAATACATGTTTTATTGACCTAAAAAGCAGACAGTCTACTGGTTTTAAAACAGCTTTTTGGTCTTCTCCATGTCTATCTTACAATCTTCAAAGAAACATGCAAATTAAGTTGTGGATTGTTTTGTGCTCTGAGCAATGAAAAATACAAAAGCTCTCCTGTCTTCTCTTGAGTATCTGAGATTTGCAGTAAAAAATACAACACAGACACCTCTGGCATAGAAAGAGAGTTTATATTTCTTTTGGATTATATTTGATTCTAACTGAGTTTGTGTTTTTTGTTTGATAGATAGCAAGCAAACTTAGTTGCAAACTTTAAAAAAATCAAAAGAGAACCCACTCTTTCCAAGACTTAAGTTGTAGAGAGTCATGTTATGAAATACTGCTAGTGTTGCACACATCAGGGGTCAGGTATGTTGTGCTCTTTGCTGAGGGTGCTGGCCTGTTCTGTGAGCTTCAGCTAAAGGGCGTGCATTCCTTCCTAAATTTGGCTTCCCTTGGAAACGGGAGCAAGGGAAGATGTGAACTCTAGGCCTCTTCGTCATCCACCTTATTCATAGAGAATGTACTTAAATTTCCTTCAGTTCATGCGTATCCTTTAATGTGATACGTGTCCTCTGTCCATCCAGTTTAAGTTGTATCTTAATGGATGCTTGATACATACCTTTCTTCTAGAATTTCTGAAGCTTGCTATGTATTTCTTTTTATTATTTTAAACTGTTAAAAATCATAAGTTTGACTTGTATTAAAAAGATCTGCTATTATTTCTATGTAGTCCTGTAACTATGAAATGCAGCCATTGAAATTTCATGTTAGAGCACCATCAAGTAAGTTACCTCTCAGGTGTTTGCTAACCATTGACTTCAGTAACAACCATGAAGAACAAAATAGAAATTAACTGAAGGATAAAAAAGTTATGTAGAACAACAGTTATCAGGCTTCTTAGTGAGACTTCATTCTTTTTTCTTAGGCAAGACACAGTCAGCCCTCGGGGGATATAGTTGAATTATTCCCTGCCTGAACGCAAGTGGACCCTTTTTCCAGCAAGGTGGAGAAAGAAACAAAAACAAATTTCCAATTTTAATACAGGAAACTTTCCCCCCCACACACTTAAAAATGTCCTGAATCTTTTGCTCATAGCTTAGCTTAATTAAAAAAAAAAATGTTAAGAGTACCCATAGGTCTCTTTTGTTTTGGAACTTATTTCTCCTCTGCCCAGATAAAATAATTGGGATAGAAGACCCCTTTAAATTGAAAACTAACGAATTTTTCAAAGAAAGCATTGTTTCTGAAAGTGTGGCGATACCTAGCACTATATTGTACAAATAGAGTAGGGTTTTTGTGTGTTCATGTTATGTGATGATGTTTAAAGAAAAATCTCATGCAAATTCATCAAGTGCTTATCTGAGACAGTCTATAAATGTATAGCAAGAATTTTGTGTTACAAAGTAATATAATTCAAGACTGAGAAAAATACAGATTTAATTGATGTGTTATGTTTTATGTGCAAATTAAGATATAATTTAAAATTGCCTATTTTGTGCTAAAAGATTCTTGACTTAAGTTGTATGGTGAAAAGGTAACTTGAGGACAAATGTAAATACATGCCAAAAGGGAATAGCCTAGCTACTTTGTCAAGCCTTAATTTATTGGCTTGCTGCCAAGCTCTTTCAAAATACTGTGACCTTCTCATATGGAGCAGAATGTATCTGTCAGTTAATTATTTTTGTCTCAAAAATTTTTTAACAAAAATTCCCACACAGAGTTTTTATTGTAAAACAATTCACTGTTTGTAATAAACTCAGGTAAATGGGTGTCTGAGGAAAAAAAGGTGATGATGTTTAGATTTTGACTGTCTTTGATATGCACTCTACTGTCGTATACAGTTGAATTCCGTTATTCTTGAAGATACGCTCAATACTCTGCATGCTTGGTGGTCCTTCGTACATAAAACTTTCTTTGGATTGCATGTCTTGCAGCAGAATTGTGCGTCATAATGCATTTTTTAGTCACTTGTGTATAYGACTGAGAAGAGAACCTTTCTGAGTTGATTCAATGAAGCCACAGTTTCATTATATTGTCATGTTGGCAGCAGTCCTGGATTAAAGGATTCCTGTCCACTGCTTTGTGTTCCTATTTTTGTGGAAATCATCTATTTTAATTCTGGATTAGTTCAATAATCTGGTTTACAGTGCAGTCTTGCAAACCGCTGTCATCACAGCTATAGGGTGGAAGAGGGAGAGGCGATGAGGTGATGTGAGGGGCTGGTATTGTGGAAGAGATAGAGTAGAAGAGTGGGAGATGCTTAAGCAGGCATTGATGCTAATGCAAGCTCCTTTACGGTGAAATACTGTCCTGACTGAATTGGTTGGGTTGCATACAGCTGAAACAAGCATGAGACATGTGAATGATTCCCTTTATTATAATGGAGTGTTACACCTTAACAGGTATTGTGTGTAGGTCTTATTGTTAATATTCTAATTCCTGTGGGTCCCTGGCAGAGTAAGGTCCCATTTTGTTACTCTTTCACATAAAGCTGTGTCGACTGAATCAAGATACGGCAGCATATAGTGGAAAAGTTACACATTACAGATAAGGCCATTAATTGAAGTTTGAATTCACTAGCATAGGTGTTGCACTGTAGGTCTTGGGGGGCATTGCCATTTCTTTTTCTGCAGAGAACGCTTATGTAGTCATCTTTTAATGACTAGAACCTAGAAAGGCGAATTACATTTTTACAAATGAATTAAAAATCACTACTTTTATTGCAAATCAAAATTCTAATGAAACAGCTGTGTAGTTTTGTAACTTCACTTTCTCAGAACAAACACAGTTCTATGTATATGTTTGAAGGTCTGCATCTAAATCATTGTGTGTACAAGTAGACTGTACAGTAGAAAGTGAACAAGAGATGGATTTTAAACTATTAATTAAGCTTGCTTACAGGTTTTGTGAGCAAAAATGCTGAGAAACAAGCTCAGTCATCAAACTGGATTGGGTCACAGTAATTTAGGGAACTAGAAATCTTTTGTGAGCTACTTTCCTGTCTTCCAGGATGCAAACATAGTTTAACTTTGCAATCTGAAAACTTAGGTTTTATTTCTGAGATTACTGTCATATCATAAACAAACTACAAGCTATTTTTCCTGCAACTATACTGCCATCTTGAAACGAGATCTGAGGTGTATGAACTTCCATAATACATTTCCCTTTTATTCATCACTTGTGATGCTTTCTACTCCTGCTCCTCATGTTCTTAGTTCAAGATTGGTATTACCCAGCATAATTGGACAGCTGAGGGCATGGAATTTACTTTATGCTAAAAAGTTCACTTTTAATTTAAAGTTGACCTATAGATAAGAACCAGTGATTAATGATTTGAAACAGAAAAGTAATCAGTAAGAATACTGATACAGACATGTCGCAGTTGTCTTGGTGTACAAGTCATAAAGATGTACTTGGTTATTTTTAGTTAGTTTTATTAATATTTAAATTATATAATTCTAAAATTTGCCTGTGATTTTTATTTGAAAATTTATTGGTAATAAAATTAAAACTCAAARTCAAAGTAAACCATTTCAATTGACCCAAATCCTTTTTGTCCGTGTGTCAATTTTTACTTAAATGAAAAATGCCAAAACCATTAGTTTCAGGATAAAAATTAATCTGAAAAGTTATCTTTCACAAAAAAAGAAAAGAAATAATATGTATTTTCCAAGCTAACTATAAGAATGATCAGGAACAATTATTCAGAAGGTATCTGGTACTAAAAATTGTAACACAATTATGTGCTGTGTTTTCACAGTGTAGCTGCAAATGGAAAGCTACAGCGTGGCTGTAATTTTTATAAATTTATGCAATTACCTGACAGTTTCAGAAAATATGTTAATGACAATTGTCTTTTTATTAGAAGATATTGGTCACTATGTCAACACATCTATTCTACAGGGATAATCTGATTGTTGTGGTATGCAACTAGTACAGTAACGCTATTAGTTTAATCAAGCTGTTTAATTTAGAGCAGTTACGTGCAGGCAGTTGTGCACCATTTTAAGTGATATTCAGTAAAGATACTAGTTTGGTAATCACTGATAATTAGCATCTAAATGGATTCATTTTTGTTTGTGTGGTTTTGTTTTTTATTTTCACTCTAGTATGCCAGTGTCGAGAAAGATGGAGAGCATTACATGACCCCAGAAGATTTTGTGCAAAAATACCTAGGACTTTATAGAGATCTGCGTTACAATCCTAAAACAGTGCAGCTGTTGGCTGGAGTGGCAGATCAAACAAAGGATGGGTGAGAATTTTGCTTTCCATTAGAAGCTTGTAATGCATTGGTAAATGCGTGAGTGAATGAGTTTGATGATTTCATCTTCTAAAATACATTATTGATTTTATTACACTTCAAGCTTATTTATATGATAAGTTTTTTCTCAAGTACAATAGACTATAAATTTGTGGAAATTGGGAAAAAATTCGGTGTTTACCAGTGAAGAGTTCAGTGCATTTTTTAAATTAAGATTCATTTTAATGGACTTTTAACAATTACTACAAATGCAGAGGAAGCTGAACTGCAAATAAGTTCAATGTAGTATGATTGCCTTGGAAAAGTTCTTTTCTGTATACTCACGTCCATGATTAGATATTATATAGAGTCTTTAGTACCTGTAATTAAACATGGAAATATGGAAAAGCTTTCTTATTTCTGTAGTGTACAATTCAAATCAAACCATTGAGGAGTTTTTTTAAAGTGCTGGGTATTAGGAAAGAGAGACACTAATGACTCTGTGAAGGAAGAAGGTGTTTGCCTAATCAAGATAAGGTCACACCACATAAAGCTTTCCCAACTCTGCTTACAGCTGATATAACTTGCTTTTAGACAGTTCTCTGAAACTAATTTACAAAATGTCCACTCCAGTGAGGTAGTACCCTCTAACCCACTCATCTTCAAATGAGCCTTTTCTCTTGTTTTATGTAGGCTTCTAGCTTTGGCCTTGGATTGTAGTAGGAAGCATGGACGTTGTTAAAGTAAAGTGAAAAGGTTAAGATGGATCAGAGAAGAGGTCAAGAATGCAGAAAGGAGTGGGTATTTTGTAGAGAAGAGAGAAAGTTGCTATTAAAATCGTATACATTACATTTGTAAATATATAGGTGTAACGTATTTTAAATTTGAAAGCCCCTTAACTTCCTTGGATTTTTGAGTCTAAATCTGACCTTTGACATTACTTAAATGTTTTTATTTTCCTGTATTCTGCTTTAGAATATTTTATTGGTTTGCATAGTATCCTGAGCAGCTTGCACAGTATCTGTGCTTTACAAATAAAATTGTATATGCTATATACATTTTACACTAAACGCCAAATGTAGGATCTCCTGTTTGATGTAATGTTACATGATTTTTTTATTTTATAAAGCTGCAGCATTTTGATAATACATTTGATATATACATACATTTGATATATACGTACATTTGATAAATCCAGATAACCTGTTTCTGTTTGCAATATGTGGCTGCAGTTTGTTGCATTGTTGTGGATTGGAAATGCTATTTTGTATTTATCTGTTGAAATAATAGTCTAATTGATGACTAGTAAACCAATATGTTCAGTATCTTGTTTCTCTGAAAGCTGTTGGTTATCTTTAACAGTGTGCATTTCTTCAGAAAATGTTTTATAAAAGGATCTTTCTTACATTAAGAAATCAATAATTTGTTTTATTGCTACAACAGAACTTTACGTTGAGGCATCACTTTTTTTGTTGCTTTCTCTGTGAATATAAGGTTTTGGGGTTTTTTTGGTTGTTTTTTTGTTTTGTTTTAAATCTGGGTAATGTTTGAAGTGAGGTAATCAAATATGGGTAAGTGTGCTTTGTCTACTTCTGTATGGGAACAGTGGGAATGGGAATTATTACCATATGGTCTGCAATACAAAATGTTTGTCTGAATACCTGTTGATACTTGTCTGAAACTTATTTTCCTTAATATTTTAATCTATATTTGTCTCTAATCTGTATTTCATATGAAGAATTTGTTATACTCCCATCATCATCATTAGATTATTTATTTATTTTTACATTCACATTCTTCCTTTTGAAGTGAGCTATAATATATCAAAATCCATACTCTAATAACTATATCATCTGCGCAGAGAGTTTAATCTGTAGCATGAATAATTATTGTAATCTTCAACTGAATTCCAGAATATATTACATCTTTCCAAGGACTTAAAGTTACTTTATGAAGTCGGAGGAAGTATCAGTAGTCCTATTCCATACAGACATTTGTAAATTAAATGATAGCCCAAAGTCACACAGCAAGTCATTGAGAAGCTTTGGGTTCTGTTACGAGACTTCATTCCTGTATCTGCTATCATATTCTCTTAGCCTTGCTTGCCCTTCAAATAAATACGCAAAGTGGTTTTGGTAACTTTTCTTTGTTAATAATTTTTTATTTCATTTAGTTTTAAGTTTGGCCCTTTAGAAAAAAAGCGTATTTTGGAATTGGCTGTCTGTAGGCATATGTTTAAAAAAATGTATTTTTACTTTTTCCTGATGGTAACTTGATACTTACTTAACTGTTCCAGAGTACTATTGCCTTCTCCCATTACTACAGTACAAGACTGATTTGCTTTAGTGGAACTCCGTAAGGTAGTCCTTAAAACTGATGACTTTTAATGTTCAAAGTTTGTTTGAACTCATTGTTACAAATGCATGTTCTGAGAAATTAATGTGATGAGGTCTAAATTAGAATTTGGCCTAAACTGCCTTGTCTGCTATCTGTTTAATACAATGGGATTTCACTGATGCTGTAGGTAAGCATTCCTTTGTCATCAGACTGCAGGCACTACTTTTGAAATTAGGATACATATCCTCTCTGAATAATGTACTTATATGTGTGTGCCAAAACCAGCTTCCTAATTACGTAAGTCAATTAATATTAGTAGGTATTGCAGTTTTAAAATCAAAGATTTTCTTCTCCCTTCAAACCTTCAGAATTTCACAGTAGTCATTCAAAATTCTTCATTTTAATTGCTTGTTTCTGGCTACTCTGCTTATCAGCATATCGGTCTTAAAATTTGGAAATGTGTTCTTCTTAAGCTAAGTCCTGAAGAAAGAGTTGATGTTTCACATAATGGAGAGTCACAACAGAGCTATGCATAACCTCTAAAAGCTATGTTGTGTGAGGAAAAAAAGAGCAAAGAGTTGTAGTAGGAAAAAAGGAAAGATAGAGAAGAATTGTAAACACACGGCTTACTTTGTGTGCCTTTGAAGAGTAACGGTACAGAAGAAATAAGAGGAAAGGAAATTTTTTAAAATGTTACAGATAAAATGAAAGGTGAGTGATTTGATATTGTTACGGACTCTGTAATGCAGCGGATTCACTGAATGATACTCGAGTAGCAATTGGGTGGGAAGCTCCATCATTCTGTTTAATCCAGCTCCTGTTATCTCTGCCCTAATGGATAATGGAGGATCACAGGGGATATCCCTGCCCTTAGGCATTGCAAATTGAATATATGGAAAGGAAATTGAATGTGTCTATCTCCTTTTGCTGTAGGCACTGTTAAAGTGAGACCTCTGAAGACGGCTTCTTTCAGGTTCAGGCTTCTACGAATGCATTCTACAGAGATCGTCACTTGATTCTGTCAGTTATAAAGCTTCCTGGTTAGGAATTAATTTCTATGTCAGGTTTACGCTTGTATGTGAGGTACATTTTGAAATGATAGTATTTACAATTATTTTAAAGGTTCTTCTGTTTCTCTGATACTAAATCCTTATTTATCAAGATCGTCCTTTGGATGAAATTGACTTTGCATCTGAAGAACCATTCTCACATCTTTGATTTTTGTGGCTAAAGTGTGACAAATTAATATCACAATTCTGTATTTGCCATATCTTAATTCCTTTCAAAATCACCACATTTTTTTCTGTATTTTCTGTATAATGCATATATGCAAGAATGTTAACATATGTAACCTTGTTTAAAGTATCTCAATTCTGCTTTATGTGTACTTTGACAGAGAAAGACTAGATAAACTAATGAATAGTGTGGCTTGGTTTTTTTTTTTTTTWTTTTTTTTTTTTTCTGTAGGGAACAGAATTTAAACTTGGCGCTTTAGCAGTAAGCAGGTTGTGTGTGAAGTAATCACTATAAGCTAATGATCTCCTATGAAGAGTACTAAATTCAGATCAATTATGTACATTTTCTAGGAAAATGTACCATCTAAAGTGATATTCTATGTTTTAACAGCATCTACTGAAATAGTATTTTTTTTGCTTAATTTAAAAAATGTATTTAAAATTCTTATTCCCATTGATAATTTATTGGATGCTAAAATAGATATCCCATCATTTATTTCTATAAACTGAGCTCAGGAACTTGTAACTGGATGGAATATTCTAAGTCATCAAGCTAAGTCCCCTATTTTTACAAGGATGAAAACACACAGTAGTTTTAATAAACCAAGTTTGCTGTTAAAACCTAAGGCTTTTGCTTGCAGTATTCTGCAAGGGCCGCAGTATATGCCTGCTCTAAATATCTTTATGGATATGTGATTTTGTTCTTGTGCCAACATTATCCTTTATCTTCTCCTGGCTTTAGGGCTTATCTTTCTGCAGCTGTTCTTACATACAGCATTAGGATCCCTTCTAAATTTTTTTTCTGTTAGTCAGAATAAGCTGAGTTCCTCTAGAAAAGTTATTTATGATTATCCTGATAAGTTACCTGTACATATATTCAAGTCTGAGTTTATATGTGTTGAACACAAGGAGTTGGATTTCTGTGCAGCGTTCCAGAGATGTTGTGGGAACCCTATCTGGGGATACTGCTGCTTCCTTATCTCGCACAGAAACAGCTTTCCTAATGCATCCTGAGTTGCATTTTTCTATATGGTGACTGTCTTGCCTACGCAGCTCAGAATCTTGTGATCTGCTGTTACACTCAAATCCTTCCCTGCCTTGGTCATGTCTAACTGTCCTTAGGTCCAAATGTTCTTACAGTTTCTTTCTTTCTTTCTTGTCCTCAAGTACATGACTTTGTGGTTCATGTTATATTTGAAGTGTAATATTTTTCTATATGCATAGTAAAGTATAACTTTTTCTGAACCTGTTTGTTTTTTATGAATGTTATACGTTGATTTAAGAAAATACATATATTGTATATTATATTCCTATACTTGCATTAAACTATCTTTTCTTTCTCAGTAGACATACATATATAAATTAATATAATGACAGCCCTGTAAATTTCATGGTGGTAGAATTTCTGTGGGTTTTTTATGTCTTAATTTTTAAGTGCTGTCTGCTTACATTTATAATTACAAGGTAATAAATTGTAGGTATTCACTGAGAATTGATTATATTTTGTTGTTGATGGATATGAAGAATTCAGTCCTTTTATAGAAGAAGAAACTGAGTTGCATAAAGGTAACTACTTAAATGTAACATGCTTTTTCAGTTTCTAGTGTAGTCTCTTAACCTTTTTGTATTAGAATTTTATTTTAATAATTGGATCATACAGTTTTCTAGACCATCAAACACAAAATATCATTGGTGTTGTGAATAATTTTTTGACATCTTTATAACTTCTGTATTTTCCTTTGTAGGCTGATTTCCTATCAAGAATTTTTGGCATTTGAATCTGTTTTGTGTACTCCAGATGCAATATTCATTGTTGCTTTTCAGTTATTTGACAAGAGTGGCAATGGAGAAGTAACATTTGGTAAGAATATCTAAAGAAAAACAGTTTAAGAAAGTGATTATAATAGTATAAATCGTAATAATGGTTCATCACCATTGGTGCATAGAAATGCTTATTGTGCAGTACTGCACTGATTTCCTAACAGTTTGCATGAGTAAAACATTTTTTTTCTTTCAAGTGATACAAGCTTAAGAAATGCACAGAAACAAAATATATTTTGCTGTGTCTTCTTGAATCAAGATTTTTCATGTTCCTGAAGTAGTTAATACAATGCTGTTTTGTTCAGTGTCATCCTAAGTAAAATTCTATGTCACGGACTTTGAACTTGTTCAGCGATGAGGGATTTTAAAAATATGTTCTGCATCTCCACATATTTTTGAAGATTTGTCATTGGATACAGTAATAGCTCAATATAGAAATGAAGGAGGTCTAATCTTTTGAATTCCTAGTTTAGTGCTCCTTTTCTTGAGGAGCAAATCTTACTTTAATGTTATGAGTGTAACTTCCAACTAGATCATATATTTGAAAAATTAGGAAGAAAATACGGCCTTTAAGTTTTGTTACTTATTTTTTTCCCCTAATCACATAAATTAGTAATTGGGCAAAATTCTTCAGGCTAACTATACTGCTTTATGATGTTGCTAAATAACTGTTATTGACATTGCAGTTTAAGGAGGACTAGGTTTTATTTTTAAAACTTCATATGTTTATGAAAATTAGATAAATCAATGCGAAGAATTTTAATAAAATGGAATGAGAATTAAATGTTATTTCTATCCAAAAGAATAAAGCTCTCAATAAAGAAAATACAAACTATGCTTGGATTTGTAACCACTTACTGTTTGTACTATTTCATTCTTATGAAAATTGTTGCAACTTGTTGGAAAAAAAAAAAGAGCAAGGGTCTTTTTATGGAAACAAACTGCTTGACTTATGATGTCTGTTAAATTACATTGTTAACTGAAGGGTCAAATACTAAGCAATTTGGATACACAACATCTTGAAAAGAAAATCTTTTAGAACCTGAGTAGAGGTGAAGTCAGTAAATGCAGTCATTAGGAAGTAGACAAACTATTACAATCAGTGTGACCATGTTAATGATGGTATATTTACAAATCTCACAAAATGGGGATACGCACTTTGTAGCCTTCATGAACGCACTTGAAATAGGTGGTTCCGTAAATGAACAAAAGGTAATTTCAGATTGTATACAGATTCCTCAATCAGACTGAGGATTGTTATTTTTATGAGTACATCATTATATTAAAGGCTAAAAGAACAACACAAACAAGAGAAACTGTAAAACAGAAAATGGCACAATTTTTTCCATGTCTTTCTCGCTGAATTTTTTTTTGTAAGGCTGATAAATCTTGAATAGGAAGCTCTTTAGGGAATTTAAAATTTACTATTGGTTTCTTGTTTTTACAAAATTAATTATATTGCAATTATTACTATATTTAATGGTATGTTGTAACATATCAGTGGTACATATTTTTGTGCTACAGTTCCCACATTTTCTGCTGCTTTTTTGCTTTTTTTGGTTGTTGTTGTTTGTAACATGGGCTACTTATTTTTACTTCATAGGCATATCATACAAATTAATGCATGTGGGAAAAATGTGAAAGATTATTTATGACATGCTCAGAATTTGGTAACTCTGCAGTCAATTTCCAAGTTAGTCTTGTGCCCTATAGAGGCTGTTTTATAAATGAGTCCTGCACTCTTTCATTTTCACACCACATAAACAGAAAGGCACAGAGTTTAGTTTCATGTAAAAACAGAAGAATATATAAAATTAGGTCTTAAAGTGAAAAGTTGTAATAAATTACTAGAAATACACTGAAATGGAGTAAGTTTAGCCAACTGGTGTGAGAATTGCTATCAGACAAGTCAGCTCTCTTTCATGAGTGTGTAATGTATCCAGTCTGCAGATAAACCATCTTGGTTATGGGAGCAAACATGAGTCAAGATTTTCTAGCTCAGATGCAATGCTATGTGGATGTGATTGCATTGATTCCAAAGCTAACTCAAGGCAGTAAGTCTTGCCAGAAGTGACATGGATTTACTGAGGTTTTTCTGCACTGTGCATCTGGAGCAAGGGGTGGAGGTGCTGGAGAGTGGAACACAGAATCAAATAGGGTCTGTTAGCCCAGTAACTTGAACCCAACACTGGCTTTGCTGGACGTGAGATAATGTCTCAAAATCATTTGGGTATGACTGTATGGCATTTTCAAGAAATATCCTGATCTACTCAAATTTTCAGTTATCTGGAGAAAGTTAAGTGTACTTGTTGATTTTTAGAGCTGGCTCTGTATTTGAAAGCAAGTTGCTCCAGTCGGGTTCACATCTCCTTTTTAGGATTTATTTACTGACATGGACTCGGACCATACTTGAGCACTTTAGCTTCTTGCAGTCCTCTTTAGCCTCAGTCTGTCACTTGTCTCATCAAAAGTTTAGCTTCCAACTCTCCAATGAGGAAACTATTAATTAAATTGTATTAATGAAGAACCTGTGTCTTACAATTTGAGAAATGGAAGAGGACAAAGAGTTTATGAGTCTTTAGAAACTATTTCGTAGGAATACTTGACGGCTATGCTATGTTAATCAGTGTCTTTGTCTGTGCAATATCATACGTTAATTGGGATTGTTGAAACAGGAAGCCTTCTGTCACTTTAATGTCATCTACTTTCTTATTGCTTTGGGACATTTTTCCAGGAGTTTTGGACATCCAGAAATCCTGTATGAATGACCGCCATAAATGTGCAGATAGTATGCTGCAATATTTGTATAGTAGGTCCATTGCAAGAACATGAAATTGGACCTACTCTGTATGAGCAAACTGTAGAGCATGCTCGGTACTCTTTACATGTTTCAGCTGTGCTGGACTTGCTGTCAGCTTGGTGAATAAAAAGCAATAAAATGACTATTTTAGTAACCCATTGATACAAGTGACAGTGTAGTTTAAATGACTTTTTAATCATGGAGAAATAGAAAAAAAAGCATTTCTTTTCCTGATCAAATGCTTGTACGTCTTCATAAATGATTCCTAGGTGAATATTTTATTGGAAATGTGTTGCTGATGAGCCCTTACAATATTGTTTTAACCATAAAATATATAAAAGTAACAGCTAAAGCTGGTAAAGAAAAGTGATTTTTTTTTTTCTGTGCATTGGCTTTCTTGTTATGGGTTGCTCTCTCTAGCCAGGGAAGACCGACAACCACTTTGCTTTTTTGATCATGGGATGTAACTGACTAAGCTACTTAACATGAGTGAAATATTTAAAAACACTCCATAAAATTAATCCTATTGTACTAAGGAAGCTTCTTTTTATTGCTATTCTGTGCAGGTCTTTTGACCTGAATTCAGGTTAAAGCAAACCTGAATATTAAATCTGCTCAAACTATTTGGTTTGCTTCAATGTTGAAGCAGATAATCCTTACTGTGGTTAAAAGGTGAAGTCTGTGACTATCACTGAAACTTCTCTCAAAAATAGATTGTCTAACTGGAAGTAAAAGGGTTCTTTGTAATTTATCTCTTTGGCCGACCATACAATGATCTGGACTGTATCACTTTTAATTGGAATGTACAATTTCAAGGCTTTTTCCAGCTGTTCTTCCTTGTAGAGTCACCACAAAGAAAGCCATTCTCTGATAAACTGGAGAATTTCAGAGACACTTTTTTAGTTAAATACCCATGCTGGTATGGATAGAAAGATAGATCTAAAATAATGAGATGTTGAAACAATTTTACTGCCTTTATGTTCATGATTCTTCTGTATTCAGAATTTTTACATTATTTTGGAGATAATTGGAAAATATTTATGGAACTGAACATAAGGCTTTTAGAAACATCCTGCAGCTCAAAATCTAATTAAAAATATTTTGCAGAATATAATGGCCTCTTCTTTAAAGGCACTGGGGGGAGTAAGGGGATTGGATACCTCGTAATGCAACTATGTGAAAATTACCATGATATTGGTGAACTGAAACAATAAACATCAATGTAATAGTTCCAGAAGTTGGGTATACAGTGATACTGAAATCTTGTCCATCTATTTTCTTATACAAATTTTAATCTGGGACAGAAAGTTCAGATTTCCCTTAATCAGGACATAGAGTTTGAGAACACTGGAAGAAGGTGAGTGAGAAGAACGAGAGAAAGAAGTTGGTGTAGTTCTTCGCTTTTGAGTATTATTTTTCAGGAAACATAGATCACTCCTAGTACTCGCTCCTCCGCCATTTCCAAAAGAGCAATTGGATTGAAAATGCTAGGGTTTGGATTTAATCTTAAGAGTTCTGCTTTATAAAATATTATTTGCAACCATAAAGGCTGGAAACCTTTTAAAATGTAAACAGAAAAAATCTCATAATCACATGGCTACAGATCTGAGGATATAAAAAACCCACCATGTTGTTATCAAGCGTGCTGTAAACTAGAACTGCTATTTTTCTTGGCTTCCTGGTAGCCATATGTTAGTTGCCTGTTTTCAAGATGTCTTTTGCTTAACACATGCAGATAATGTACGAAACATCACTGTATGTTATGACTTTCTTTTGTCCTCATATTTTATTTTGGTTTTGTTTGTTTGTTTCCTCTTGTATGATCCTGGTTTAAACCACAGTTTTAAACACTTGTAGGCAGTGCAGGATGGGAGCCCCTCATTTTTTATAATAATAGTATAGTGCTAAGTTCAAAACCATAGTTCAGCAAGAGGGAATGGAAAAGGAGAACTCCACATTAAAATTATATATATTGACAATTTGTTGTTATGGCTGTTGCTGATCTTAACCTTAAACAGAATCACTAATCCTTTTAAAATAAGAGTAGAAGTATAATGTAACTATTTCTAGTTTAGGTTTCTCACATTTCCTGCCACTTGTCATTTTGCTCTCACGTCAAAGTAATTATTGTATTATCTACATTTGGATCACTCCTAATATACTTCTGTTGCACCAGGTGCTACAAAAAAGGTCTTTTTGCCTTTAACTGATTTTTTATTTTATGCTTGGAAGTGAAAATATGTAAAATTTGCTGTTAGCAGAAATAGTGAAAAATAGCAACATAGAATATGTTAAAATGCATTATGTACATTAAGGCTGAAATATGTACAAATGGGACTGTAGATGACTGAGTAGACAGATTTAAAAAAAAAAAACAAAAACAAAAACCTATTAAACAACAAACCTTTAGCATACTTATACTAGAACTTAAAACTATCACATTTATATTTTTGTGTCTCTAACAAGCATGACTGATGTTCCATCACTGGTGAGAGGGAATGGCAAACTCTGTTAACAGGTTGAGGGCACTGGAATTGTGTGAGGTTTCCACTCTGCTTCTTGGGGAGCTGATAAGTCAAAATAAATAATAGGTACTACCTCAAGGCTTACTTGGGGTACTGAGCTCATCCCCACCATGGGCCATCAACAAGACATCATAGTGTTTATAACTTAAAGTATTCTTCCTCCTTCTATGAAATTCAGTAATGCCTAAAAACTTTGTTTTTCTTATATTGTTTTTCTGAGCCCGACAGGTAACAGTGTTTGGAGGTTGAGCCAGTCTGTGTATGCTGCCTGCAGATAGCTGCTCCAGGCATCTGTAATTTGTTTAAAATGATTGGGTGGGGAAATTCTGAAGCAATCTTGAGAGAATGCGTGTTGCCTTGGAGGTAATGTACTAGTGCACTAGAGTAGTAGGTTCCTGGGGCTGATGGTAAGTTGAGTATGTCATCAGGCTGCTGACTTGTATGCCTGTCTGAGAAGAAAATGCATTGCTATAAGCCTGGAAAGGAAGTTATCAGCTCAGTAGGAAAGAATTCCACTGCGGAAAGGTGAGCAAAGAGTAGGAGAAGATATTAGTAAATGAGCAACATATATTGACGGGGACAATGAATGCATTCTGTAAAATGTCATACTAAAATGAACGGTTTTAAAAATAATTTGCTGTTTGCCACCTGCAGAATAGCTCTGTTGGAAGTTTGAAGTACTTGTAGTTTATCTTAATTTAGAAGCATTACTGGGTTTTGACTGAGGGAGATTAAAAAAAAAAGCAAAAAACCCCAGCATCTGTACCTTAATGTTACCTGTTTTCTTTGTTGTCAGTGCTTTGCTTCTGCTGTGAAAAAAAAAAATTAAAAATAAGACATTTGATCATAATTCAAAGTGATGCAAGTATAGGTGATGATCACATTATGTATAATTTCTGAAGTGTGATTGTCCGTTTGCTGCTTCTCATCACACGAGTTGTTAGTTGTGGTGATGGCTATTTCCTTTAATATAAGAGAATAGCCAACAAAATTGGATTAAAAAGGTATTCTTGATATATTGTGAAGAAAGCATCGCTACTCTTGGGTAGAAGTGGTAAATTTTAGTGCTTATCTGGAGACGTTTGAGAATCCCAAATGGCTTTGGAAAATTGTATTTAGAGTTTCAGTGGTTTTAACTGTGTCAGTTATACGCAACAGGTACATGGTTTTGTTCCTTACCCCAAATGTTTCATAAACAAAGTCAACATGGAATTCATTAAGCATTAGATACAACAGCATATCCTTAAACCCAGACTACTGTAATACATGCAGTATACATTACTGATTGTGAGTGATTGCCTGTGGAAGAAAAATGGGTAAGGCACCTCAATTTTCAGAGGAGCAACAGGCTAATTTGGATACCATTTTTTTAAAGCTAGTTAGCCACTACTGGGATTCTTCAAGTACCAATACACTCAACTATTGAATATAAATTTATTAATTCATTTACCAGTATTATTTTTATGTGCTGAAGAATCTTGACTTGTGATGTGTTGACGACTAGTTGTAAACGTTTTTAAGAAGGAAAAATCAATAGCGTAGGAAACCGATTCTTGGTTGTTTAAGTAGTATACAATTAAATGCTTGAATGAGAGTTACGAAAAGACCAGGGGCTTAAGTCTCATTAAAAACAATTGGAAGATTTGTCTATATGAGCATGTATGAATAATTTCTTATAAGAAAAAAGTGAGACTTTTTTTAACCTTTCTCTAAGGTTAAAAGAAGCAATAATTGGAAACAGTTGAAATACAGTTTAAATTTTCTGGCTGCTTCAGCATGTTCTTACCTAAGTTTTCATTAGGAGAACTCAGTGTGTATTAGAAGTCAGTTTTACAGATGTGTAAGTGGTCACTAGTTGGCACCCTATTTGTACATTTTGTGTTTGTAGTACATGAAGACTCTAGGTAGTTTGGTCAGAAGCTGCAGTGAATCAGTGGTAGGTAGGGAATTTAAATTTACCTCTCCTGGTTCCTTGATCTCTAGCAATGATGAATAAATCTACTACAGACAAAACTTTCAATGGAAGTATGGCAAAATAAAATAGTTTAGCACTATGTATTGGGTGCTTTATCTCTCATTTTCTTAACCCTCGCCTTGCATATTGATACCGATGAATAGATATGAGTGGACAGTTACAAGTAGTCAGGGTAGTTTTTTAAGTTTCTTGTTTACCCGAACAACTCCTTTAGCATACCTTGCAGTGGAAACTATGGTTTAAATTGCAGTTTTTTGACTATAGTCTGTGTTTGACCTTTAATTACAGGGCTAAATTACAGTTAAATCACTTACTAGCCATAATCTGCCCTTTGAATATGTAATCTCAAACTAACTGTGAAGCAGGTGATCTAGCCAAGGAACCCTACTTTGTATGTCCCCATTCTGAGACAGATTTGTTCTGAACATTCCCCTTCCTTTCCTCACTGAAAAGATAAAACCATATAGTGATTTGCCTAGATTTGATGTAGAACTAGTAGAATGGCTATAGAATTGAAAGAATGAATGAATCAAGCAGTCCTTTAGCATAGAGAAAGCAACACATTTACTCCAAGTAAATAGCTCTTGATGGAGTTATCAGATGATATTAAAGTTCTCATTGCATTTTGTCTTTTAGCAGAACTGTTTAAACATATAAAAGAAGAGGTGTGTTTTCAGCTAAAATATTTTGTACTTTCTTTTAAATTTAAGCTATATGCCACATTTTATTTTGGTTGTTAGGAGGTTCTAGGTTAGTTGATAAAAACAAATCAATTCAGGTACTTTGAGGTAGATTTTGAAAAGTATTCAGGTGGTATGGATAGCTGTCCAGTTATACTGTTTATGTGGTTGGATAATCTGTGTAAAAAGGAGGCTTGTTTTGCAGCATGGCAATGCTGTGTATGAATAATGCATGCTTTTTTTTCAGATGAGGTTTTTGACTGAATTCAGATAATACATTTGGCATTGAGATTTCAGTTGTACAGTATACATATGGAGAATTCCATATTCTGAAATGACAGTTTTTTTCTTTACTTCATTTAAAAGAGGACATCTCTATCTTCACTTATCTTAAAACATTTTAATAACTGAGACTACCAATTATGTTTTATAGGATTTGATTTTTGTGCTAAGGCTTTATCAAAAGCTTTTAATAAGGTGCTTTCTGCTGAGTTAATGATATGTTTTAGATGGCATTTCTTATACCTATCTTCAATAGACATATTCAGACAGTGTGATTGTAATAATCAAGTTTCAATCAAACCATACTTAGTATGACAAATATTGCATGAGATTGTAATGCAGGTATTCGTGCTCTTGATAAAGGGCTTAATTTGACTCCTAGCGGAGATGGAGAACACTATTGATTTTTATATCAGAATGCAAAATAGCTCTTATTTGTCATGTATGAGGGAAATTGCTTCTTAATTAAAACTAAATAAAACACTCACTCCAAGGTTTTATGCAGTAATACAAAAAGTATCACGTCGTGTTGCAAATATGTTCTTATACAGGTCTGTAGAGGTTCGGTTAGCAATTATTCTTAACAAACTAAACCACTTCTTAAACAGCTGCTTAAAACACCATTTTTTTGTATCCTTCCTGGAATGTTTGTAGATTTACTGTACCCTAAAGCTCACTTGTTGTTTTTTCCTCCTCCAAAGCAAATGTCAAAGAAATATTTGAACAAACTATTATTCATCTTCAAATCCCTTTCAACTGGGACTGTGAGTTCATTCGACTGCATTTTGGACATAACAGGAAGAAGCATCTTAACTATTCAGAGTTCACTCAGTTTCTTCAGGTCAGTTATTAACCTTCTTCCAAAGTAGAACTGAAATTCATTTACACTTCTAATAATACCATTATAAATTTTGAGCTTATTGTGGTAGTGATAATCGTTATCTGATACTAATCCTGACAGTTATGATGAACTGTTATTTCTCCATACCAGTTCTGTAAACAGTGTGTACTCATTGTGCTTTAACTTGAATACCATCCTATAAAAGAATGGGACAAATACACTGTTTATGAAATTAGCCATTTTACTGATTGTTGTTAAACTGGATTGAGGGTCTACTTTTTCTGTCGTAGGAATTTAACAGCAAAACTAACCTCTACCAGGGAAAGATTGCATCCTTAATATAACCAGTTGTTATTAAACATTTAACCTCCCATATACAGGTTTTAGCTCCTTTAACATTTCTTTTAGTTTTATAAACGTTATCCTAATATCCTTTTTTTTCTCTCACTGGCATGCATGCTACCACACATATATTGGGAATTTGGTCTTAAATGCAGCCAACTTTGCAGGAGGCAAATCTGCTTTCCTGAGATGTTGCACCCTCTAGGGATCAGGCTTTAAAGGATCTCACTCCTAGAACTGGACTTTGTGCTAAGCCAAAAAGTTACAGTAAAAACATATTATGAGTTGAACATTATACTAGAAGGAAGTAAAGGAAGACATCAGTTATAAAGGATGGAGGAAGAGGAAAGTAGGAGAAATGTACATTATAATTCACGAGAAAGGAGTTTGCAGAATTGTAGGTAATTGCACTGAATTCCAGAAATTAACATGCAGTGATCACCTCTTGATATTACTTAAAAGTTTTCTGTCTAGTAGACCTGAAGAAAAATAGATTATGCACTTCCAGAGTTGGCCTTTGGTACAAAATAGTTTTGGACATAACTGTCTTAAAAGTAGGGAGTGATAGATGTGCTTTGATATAATACGTAATTATTGTCCAGGGTAAAAATAGATCATAGAATCATAGAATAGTTTGGGTTGGAAGGGACCTTTAAAGGTCATCTAGTCCAACCCACCTGCAATGAGCAGGGACATCTTCAACTAGATCAGGTTGCTCAGAGCCTTGTGCAACCTGACCTTGAATGTTTCCAGGAATGGGGCATCTACCACCTCTCTGGGTAACCTGTTCCAGTGTTGCACCACCCTCATTGTAAAAAATTTCTTCCTTGTATCTAGTCTAAATCTCCCCTCTTTTAGTTTAAAACCATTCCCCCTTGTCCTGTCCCAACAGGCCCTACTAAAATGTCTGTCCCCATCTTTTTTTAAGCGCCCTTTAAGTATCGAAAGGCCACAATAAGGTCTCCCCGAAGCCTTCTCTTCTCCAGGCTGAACAACCTCAACTCTCTCAGCCTTTCCTCACAAGAGGGATGTTCCATCCCCCTGATCATTTTTGTGGCCCTCCTCTGGACCCAATCCAACAGGTCCATGTCTTTCCTGTACTGAGCTGTATCTAGATCTAGAAGAGATTCTAGAAAAACATGTCTAACTAGATAGGATCTGAAGTCTATATTGTAAATTGAGATACTGGAGTTTGGCAGTGTCTTTCAAGGCTGCAGTATAACTTGATGTTACTTTCAAGGAATAAACTGTGTCCTGCATTTGATACTACATATTTTAAGTGATCCCAGGCACAAATTCAGGACACTAGTGCAGAAAAAAAGCAGATTGGTAGCGAGAAGAGTCTTTTTGTTGGGAACCCAGAGCAAAGCGATAAATACCTGTTCTGTTTTTATGTTTATTGTTCCAAGATACTGTCATGTAAGATACAGTAACCTCTTACTGTCATCATATAATAAAACCCCTTAGTAGGGAAGGGTAGTATGGGCTGCAGTAATTTCAATATGTACACAAGTTGGATATTGTTGTCCCTCCTTTTAGATCAGGTTGGTTTTCTTATTTGGTCTAACAGCATCTCGTGGGGTTTGGGACTTGGATCAGAGCAGGCTTATTGCACCCTGATCTAGAAAACCTTGATCTTGAGGTTATAAGACTTGAGAAATTACTGTAAAGGTGATATAAGCTAGATAGTTTGCCCTCTTCTTATTGTCTGTCAGAACATGGTTATCATTTTAGCTGCTTCTAGAGGTCTGAATGACAGCTGAATGTGTTTTATTGTTTGCTTGAATAGAAGGAAACAACTTTTTCTGGACATAGAATTTACAACCATCGTTATTATCTTGAGGTTAGGTTACCGCAGTGTGCTTTATATGAAGGTTTTTACAGATTGTATAGGAGTTTTAAATTGCCTGAAATGAGTGACCATTTCTGACATTATGGGAAGTAGCTGTTGGGGGCAATCTAAATCTATATTATATAATTTTCACTGTCCTCCTGTTTATTTTCAAGTACTTTTCAATGAGTTAGTTTAGAATAGCCCAGTCATATATCATCTTGAATGTGTAAGAGATCAGCTCGCTTTGAGTCTTTAAGATCAATATCAGAAGTTTCTCTAGCAGTTAAGTATTTAATAAAGAAATCAGACAGAACATGGGTATGTGAAGTTTATTTCTCAAATCATTTAGTGAAAGTGCATATTTCCTTACAGTTGAATTGAGCCTTTGACAGAGGAATGAATCTGTGGATAGAATCAGTATGCAGACGACTTGTTTTAGTTGAGCTGGCCTTTAAGTTTAAACTGCAGTTGGGCTGTGGTCTACATGCACAGACGTATTGAGGCATGCTGTAAGAATATGAAATTAGTGAGAGTTTTGTGAACAGTGAGTTACAGAATTTGCTTCTAATCTGCTATTTCTGAATATTAATTGTAGGAGCTGCAGTCAGAACATGCAAGACAAGCCTTTGCATTGAAGGACAAAAATAAAAGTGGTATGATAACTGGGCTGGACTTCAATGACATCATGGTTACCCTTCGCTCGCATATGCTAACTCCATTTGTGGAAGAAAATTTAGTTTCAGTAAGTGTAAAGAAAAATGCCTTGAATTCAGTGTTTAATAGCTGTAATGTTTTAAGATGTTACTGCTTCTCTCCCACTTTGTCTTCTCCTACCTGTTTATCACTGCCTTGGTGCTAGAGATAGAATCATAGAATAGTTTGGGTTGGAAGGGACCTTTAAAGGTCATCTAGTCCAACCCCCCTGCCATGGGCAGGGACAATCTTCAACTAGATCAGGTTGCTTAGAGCCCTGTCCAACCTGACCTTGAATGTTTCCAGGAATGGGGCATCTACCACCTCTCTGGGCAACCTGGTCCAGTGTTTCACCACCCTCATTGTAAAAAATGTCTTCCTTATAGCTAGTCTAAATCTACCCTCTTTTAGTTTAAAACCATTCCCCCTTGTCCTGTCGCAACAGGCCCTGCTAAAAAGTTTGCCGCCATCTTTCTTATAAGCCCCCTTTAAGTACTGAAAGGCCGCAATAAGGTCTCCCCGAAGCCTTCTCTTCTCCAGGCTGAACAACCTCAACTTTCTCAGCCTTTCTTCATAGGAGAGGTGTTCCATCCCCCTGATCATTTTTGTGGCCCTCCTCTGGACCCAATCCAACAGGTCCATGTCTTATGCTGAGGGCTCCAGAGCTGGACGTGGTACTCCAGGTGGGGTCTCACCAGAGCAGAGGAGAGGGGCAGAATCACCTCCCTCGACCTGCTGGCCACGCTTCTTTTGATGTAGCCCAGGAGACGATTGGCCTTCTGGGCTGCGAGCGCACATTGCTGGCTCATGTCCAGCTTTTCATCCACCAGTACCCCCAAGTCCTTCTCGGCAGGGCTGCTCTCAATCCCTTCATCCCCCAGCCTGTATTGATACTGGGGGTTGCCCTGACCCAGGTGCAGGACCTTGCACTTGGCCTTGTTGAACCTTATGAGGTTCACATGGGCCCACTTCTCCAGCTTGTCCAGGTCCCTCTGGATGGCATCCCGTCCCTCAGGCGTGTCGACCGCACCACTCAGCTTGGTGTCGTCTGCAAACTTGCTGAGGGTGCACTCGATCCCACTGTCTATGTCACTGATGAGGATATTAAACAATACTGGTCCCAATACGGACCCCTGCGGGACGCCACTCGTCACTGACCTCCATCTGGACATTGAGCCGTTGACCACTACCCTCTGGATGCGACCATCCAACCAATTCCTTACCCACCAGACAGTCCACCCATCAAATCCATACCTCTGCAGTTTAGAGAGAAGGATGTTGTGGGAGACCGTGTCAAAGGCCTTACAGAGGTCCAGATTATCACCTTCATAATAGAGTGGGCAGGGTGAAACATGGCAGCACTCCTTGGCTGCAACAGTGGAAAAGTTTGACAGTCTGGTTTACATGCTTAAAGTGCCGTTGGAAACAGTTTGAGTTAGTCTACTATACTTTCCACTAAAGCAGGGCAAAACCGTACTTGGCACAGAAAAAACGTTCATTTAGGACAAAACCATCTAATTTTTATATTTGAATATATGACAGATCTCAAAAGGTGGAGACAACTTACAGTTTTGTCCTTTTATATACTCTTACATTCTTTTCTTTTTCAGATCAGAATTTGGAAAATCAGTATGTAGATTCTAGAGGTAGAATGGTTGCAGCTGTGATAGTCTGGCAAGATCTGTAGGTAAAGTAATGACATAAAAGTTATAAACTAGAAGTATATAGTATAAAAACTATATGAGAATGAAAACTATATAAAATATAAAGTTATAACTTTCATCTTACTATTTTACCTATAAATCTTGCCTTGCCTAACTAATAAGGCATACCATCTTCCGTAAAATTTATAGTATCTACTAACTTTAGACTTTGAAATAAATGGTCACTGCTGTATGTGATGCAAGAAGTCAGTTAGTGCATTTATCTAAAGTAGCATTTACATGCATTTCTCTATTAGAAATAGAGGGTATTAGAAAAATACTCAGTTAGTGCATTTAGTGTGTGTATCAGATAAATTGAATAATCATCTACTTATATGATTATTTCCTGATCATTTCCTAATGTTCAATTTTTACCAAAAAATAGTATCCTGTCTAATAATTCTCCTCTCATGTTTCTATTAAAAATATCTTAAAGTTACAGGAATAGAAAGACATCTTTAATACTTTCCTTATTTGCCCTTATTTGGATGTTTCTTTAATTTGTAATAAGATGTTGTAAAAGGTCTTAAGGCACTTAACTGCATTAATTTAATTTTTAAAGGTAGCTGGTGGAACTGTTTCACATCAAGTCAGCTTCTCCTATTTCAATGCATTTAATGCCCTTTTGAATAACATGGATCTTGTTAGGAAGATATACAGTAATATAGCAGGTACAAGAAAAGATGTTGAAGTCACGAAAGGTAAAGTATATTTCCTACATTTTATTAATTTCTTAGTTCTGTCCAATTTGTAATCTGGTGTTGCATATGGGTTAAGGCAAGTCAGAAACTGCAATAGTATGCAAGGTTAGGGCTACTGTGAAAGTGTATAAAGGGTGATTTTCATCCTTACAGGTTAGTAATGATTTTCAGCTAGCTCATTAAGGAGAAGAATTGGGATTCTGGCAGGAGCTGTGTTGGCCTTATTAGTTTGAATGGGTAACTGCAAGTCAGTATATTATTGAGAATTTTACCACTCCTTGAAAGGGATGCATGGTTGCTTAGAGATAGAAAGTTCCTAGGGAATGTGATAGAACAGGTTAAGTTTGAAACTTCCATTATCAGTAATCTCCATGTTGTTTTAGCTCTAGTTACTTTATCCATGATTGAACCTTTTTTAGAAAAATGGTAATAATTTATAACTTCTTAGTGCTTACTAGCCAGAGTGGTTTTATATATAGTTTATGTTTGTTAGGACATAGCTAATCTGGGTGCATATGAAAGGTTGCTATATTTCAGTCTTGCAACAGGCATGAGTGGATTGCTTTTGTAGTCATTTTGTGACAGATTTTATCACCGATTTTATTACCTGTATGGAAGGGACCAGCGAACCCTATGTGTGGTAAAAAGCATGCCACGTTCCTTTTTTTTTCTTCTTTGTTTGGCTTATGTTCATATGCTCTGCATACCTTTGTCCCTAAAGGAAAGCGTAAAATGCCTGTCCTCATCCTCCAAATTGTGCTAACACATTGCCTAGCAATGTTTTTTGGTGCACATGAATAAATACATCTTGCTTGGATTTGTGTTGTGAAAAAAAGCTACTGTGTTTTCACTGCTCAGACTTGTCTACTGTAGCTTGCCAATTATGTCATGAACATGTCATGTAATTTGGCTAGATGAATACCTAAGCTTGGGGTCATTCAGAGCTAGCAGAGAAAGAAATCTGGACGTGATGGCAACAGATGAGTCAGTTGCCCTTAAAGCTGTGAGTAATGGCCCATTATTCTGTTCTGTTCTGTTTTGCAGAACTTCAGAAACAAGAATCACAAATTGTGGGTGTGGTTTTATTAAGCTTGCTAACATGAGGATTTTTGTTGACTTTGAATTCTTACCGTAAATCAGAGTTGTGGAGTCAGACTTGCTCTGTGTTGAAAAGGCCTGTTTCAAGATAGATGTTGTCCGAAAGATATCTTTTCCCTTTGCATTATGGATTTTGTTTCTTGGTGATAGATTCAATTTTTTTTGTATTAAAGTTATTTGTGAGCATTTCAAGAGGAAATTTGACAAATAACACAACTGCTTTATTTCTCTTTCCCTTTTAAATCCAGAGGAATTTACCCACTCTGCAATCCGATTTGGACAAGTTACACCACTGGAAATAGATATTCTCTACCAACTTGCAGATTTATACAGTGTTACTGGGTAACATAATAATTTTATCATTTTACAATCATTATTTTTCTGTTTTCTGTGTGAAAACTACTCATTTTCATCTTAATTTTAAAAAGTTGTGTGTTCCATTGTATTTCATTACAGTAATTTATTCAATGTAAACTGACTTTGGTGTATGCATGGGTTTTGTAAGTGAATTGTGTACATCAAGCACAATTCTTAATTGTCATATTATAGGTATACATATAAAATAGCAAACATTACTACATTACAGTAGTCCCAAAAGGCTGCAATACACTGGTATTATTAACTTTAAGTATTGATGATGTTTTGCATGGGTCTTTAACGCATGTGGAATCTTAGGTAGGAATACCTAGAAATAGTTTAATTTGTGTATTGTATCCTTTATTACTAGTAATCAAGAACTTGCTTCTGAATAATCCAAGCTCCCTTTATCTCCACTTGTAAGCTACAAGAAAAGAATGCCCTTCAAACTCCAAAGATTCTTTATTGCAATGTAGCAGACTTCTTAGACGTATTCAAATATGACAGGTGTTTTTTTTTAAACTCAGGATGTATTCTGTGGGGTGTGGCCAGGAGTACTGTATTCAATATGTTTGATGTTTTATCTAACAGTAATTTGCTTTTCTCTGCCTTGTGTAAAGGCGCTTAACTTTGGCAGATATTGAGAGAATAGCACCGCTGGCTGAAGGTGCATTACCTTACAACTTGGCAGAACTCCAGAGGCAGGTAGGTAGGAGTGATATACACAATAAAATTGTTGAAGTTAAGTGAATGTTTACATGTACTTTCATATGAAAAATAAGAATAATACACTTTAAACAGATTCCTAACAAGTGAAACATGCTGTGTCTATTGCTATAAGGATAGAAATGGGGCAGAGTATTGAGTATGCGTCTAAACAAGATACTAGATATCATATTGAAGGATGGCCTGTTTAGGTATGAGCATGTATAGGTACTAGGATTCCTTACTGTGAATACATTTGTTCACTCCTGAAAAGGCCTTTCACTTCACAAAGTACTCTAACTCTGTAATTAAAAAATTATTTTTAGGTAGTAAAAAATATGAGTATTGAGTGCAAGGCTTATAAAGGTGTTCTTTTTTGAAAAATTGGATGAAATGATTGGCTTAACCATTTATCTAAAATGATCATTGAATTTTACTGTACTTGTTGGCTATCTGACCTAGACAGCAGAAGGTGAATTCAAATTTATTGCGACTGATGAAAAGGGTAGAATTAGAAGATGAAAAATATCGCAGTAGAATGTTAAACGTCTATTTCACCAGACCTTTACATTCATGTTTGCTAGCTTTGCTTTTATCATAGTTTCCTTATTAGACATATACATGTATAGTACAGCATAAGAGTCCCAGACTGTGTAGTAGGATTTTGAATATAAATTGTTTCTTACTTCAATGGCTCTTTTTACAACTGTAAGAACTGAACATTTAGGACCAAACATTATGCAGGTGTTTAGCTTATGTTTAGACTTTCCACCACAGTTACTGGGTACCATACTGCTCACTTTCAGCCGTATAGCTTGCAAGTTCGTGTTAAAAATAAATCTAGATTTTGGGGTCTTATCTTCACTATGTTTTTTGTTCAACATATAATCTGAGAGGTTTTCTTTTGCAAGCAGATCTGTCTAATGCTCGTTAAGTTATGAATTAAATTTTACCTTAACCTTCATCTAAGGTTAAACCTGAAGTACTGCTGATATCGAAGCTCACAACATAATAGGGCATCTGCTGTGCTGCTAATAGAAATATTCCATTCCATTCCATTCCAGATATATTCTAGGGAAATCCTTTTTCTGGAGCATTTTGTAGGTGACTGCTCTCACGAGAGTAGTTCAGGGGGAATTAACTCAATTGTTAATAATGTAAAGATAGTAACGCACTCAAGAAAATACTTGAAACAGTTACACAGCAGAGTCAGAAAGGAAGACATACCTACGTGGTGAATTACATGGTTGCGTAATCATAAAATACACAGGCCGGTTGCACGTTGGTGTTTATTATGCAAAACAAAAAATAGGATCTGATCTTAAAAGTTTCTGATGCACAATCTTTTATTTATTTTTACTGTTAGAACTTCCTGAGAAGTTGCAATTCCGCACAGAKCTGTACATTCTTGAGTAAGCTTTACAAGAAAATACAGTAGTGTTTACCTGAACCAGCGCATTTTGCTCCAAGGATGTCTCCATATCCCCTTTCCCTCTGTAATATACAAAGGGAAGTAGGATATCTAATTCTTAAGATCTTGTATGAGCATATCCCATAGTTCTGACTAAATACATCTTTGTGTACTCAGTAGATAAATATAATTTTTCATCCTGAAGGTTCCCATTTTCTTACAACGTCTAAACAACTCCAATTCTCTCTCTCTCAGTCTGCGTTAAGAGATTATGGGGTGCCTATCAAGACATCCAAGGGCTCTGATTCCCAAGGGGGCATAGACTGGCTTGAGCTGGGTTCTGCCCCCAGCTGCCCACACCTTGCTTGGTATGCAGACAGCTGAGCTTCTTACGAATCAGCTGCTGAATGGCCACATCTTGCAGCTCAGCATTTATGGCAATCTGACGCTGGTGATGAGTTGTGTTAAAATGCTGCTCCTGAATTGCAGCGATTCAGCAACTGATTCCCTAGTAGCTCAGCCATCTGGGCTGTTGGGGCAGGAGGACATGCAGCTGGCAGCAATACCTTTGTCAGCCATTCCAAGCTATGCTGTCTCCCAATAAGTGAAATTCAGATTCTCTACCCTGGTGATGCCAGTGACAGATAGTACTGCTGCAGGGTGGTCTGAGATAAAGCGGCAGTGCAGTGACAAAATCACCTGTGCCTTGTTCGCCACGTGAATGTCCTGTATTTGCTAGGGGATGAGGGGTCCCAGGAGTCTGTCTGAAAATGAAAGCTTGCGTTTATAAAGCCTTTTATTTTTCAGCTCACTTATGCATATTGCAAAGAGGTTCCTTTAAACAGTTATATCCACTACAAAATCTAGGATAGGTGTCAGTGACAGGAAAATCTTGAATTACTTCAACTGCTGTGGTTGAAAAATTGTCCTATATGGAATATAGCGAGTCTTCCATATTTGGACTTTGAGTGTATTTTGGTTACTGTTATTACAGGTGGATTTGATCATTCAGTTCTCTTTCAAACAAATTGGTCTGAAACGCAGTGTCTGGTCTGTTCTTTGTTACCGCCCTGTTGTCCTTAGGCGATTAGACATATCTGAGCCAATGAAATAAGTGTCCAAAAGCTACTTAATGGTAACAGCCTTCCTATGGATTCCTCAAGACAAGAATGATGGAATGGATTGACGCAGAAATGTGTATGCAATGTTTATCCAGACTAATGAGAAATATTTTGGGTGAAGTTTTGTAATTACATTCTGAACTGCCAACTTTGGTTTTAATTGGTGTCTTTGTGGTACTCACCTTTCTGAGTAGACAAAATACTAACTTGTTTTGTTTTACATTTCAGAATTACCTTTGTAGCTTGGCACTGTTATAAAATGAGCTCATTGATTAAAGTTTCACTCATCACTAGAACAGAATACACTCTTTTCACACTCTTGGAGAAATACATTATATTTTCATCCTGTTCTACATTCTGTGTTAAGAGAGTACAGCAGAAAGCAAAGTAACTTTGTTTTCTTTGTTTTATAAGGAACAGTCTTTTATTAGACCTTATCCTAAGTTAACCTTATATTACCTTATTTAACTGTATCGATAAAATGAAAGATATCCCTTTCTGGAAGAGAGAATATCATTCCAGTAAGGTCCAGCTGCCCCTGGAAAATGAAAACAAGTCTGTAATCACTTTTATGTGATTTTAAAATTCCTTCTTAAAGGAAAATCTAAATTTTTACATAAACTCACTCTATCTTTGTAGATTTGGTGGAAGTGGAAATCAGCCTGCTTTCAACCATGTTTACTTTATTGTCAATTCTTTCATTGTGTAAGATTTTCTTAAAGCCTAGCAGCTGAATATCCTATGAAGATGACAGCTACAGTAATTTTCTGTTTATAAATATTCATGATTTGAAAGCTATAGCATTAATTACATTCATTTACATATCCATCTGAACACACAAGTAAACTGCAAACTTTGTGGACACTTATTTAATAATATAAAGGTGCCATTTCCTTCACAAAGAATTTGATTTTTAACATCCAGTGACATATTCATTAAGATTAATGTCTGAATGTCATGACTGGATTTTGATGAGAACTCTGTGGAGCTTAGAAGAAAAAAAATAACCTTAAAACAGCTAAAAGGAAGCAGGTGTGCTAAACTAGGAGAAAATTTTTGTGGAATGAAGAACCAGTCCTGTTTCTAAGCCTTTTTGGGGTAGTATTATTGCACGTGTCTTTTATTTACATGAATCAAAAGAGATATCTCTGTATTTTAGAATTTATTTTTGTGGTTATTTGTTTTTTATTGTGGGGGTTGTTTTTGTTTTTTAGATCAGGAAAATTTAGTGTTTTGAGACTAGTGAGGACATTCTTCAGATTTATTGCTTTTATTTGCTTGTAAAGGCAATACGTTTGATTTACACTTTTTTATGCTGGTCCACATGTGCAGTTTATAATTTTGGTGCTACCCAGAATTTCTCTGTTCTTCTCTGTTAAGCTTTATTGTTGGGGGAGGAAAATGTCTTGTGGAAGGAAGTGGTGGTAGCAGTATCTTTTTCTTCTGTGGAAAAACCGTATAAAATATAATTAATGTTTTTTTACCATCATTACCAAGGTAATGATCCCATCTTAATCTCGTAGGCTTTTGTGCTACATTGTGTGCATACAGTGTAACATTATGCAATAAAGGCAGGTTTTTGCACATCCAATGTAATACCAGTCCAAACAGAGTAGCTTACGCTGAGGTACATGCTGTCTTTCTGTGGAAATTCCACTTTCCAGAGCTTCAGTAAGCTGAATGTAACTTAGTTAAGTAGCCTTGGTGAATTAGCTGTGAAATGTGCATGTGATAATCTTTGTGGAGAATTCATAATGTGCACCAGAGCAAAGCCTCCTGGAGCAATCTGCGGTCTGTATACATTCCAGCTGTGCTGTCAGGAGCGCATCTGCTAACGGTACAGGGTGCTTTTAAGAAAAACAGGTTTGTGTTTGGGAGATGGGCTTTACTATCTGCTTTAGTATGGAATTTAACAGTTAATATCTTGGCCACTTATATAACCCAGACAAGTTATATTGCATAATATAAATTCTTCCCTAATCCCCTTACTTATGTTTGGAAGAAAATTTGGCCCATCTTGCATACTTTATACTGCAAGTTTGTGAACACTTACATCTTGTTTACCAGTTACCTTGTTTCTAATAACCATGTAATAATATGAGTCTCTGCAAATATTTTCTGTGCAGACTTGTATTTATTTAAAACACTAATACTTTATAGTAGTGTATGTGATTGAAGTGAATGAGGTCATCATTGTGTTGGTAAATTATCAACTGCCTGAAAAAGTCCTGTGGAGAATACTTTGGGGAATAATTGACTTTTTGCTTGTTTTGAAGACATGAAATGTCATGTTTATGCTATGTATTAATGTAATTAATGTATATGTAATCTTAAAATATATCCCATGCTGATAAATGATGTCTGTGAGATACTGAATTCCTTTTGAGATACTGAATTTTATTTGAGCCAAGAGGGGGTTCTGTGCCTTACGAATTCAAAGGCCACAGAATGGAAAGTAGCAAAGTTGATTTGACTTTCTGTCTACTTTTTCTTGACCATAGTTGTTTCAGTTATACTAGGAATATGTAAGGAAGAATATTTTCTGAAAGGAATATTTGAAAAATGTGCTTCATTCATTAGGCATAATGGACGTTATATAGTAATTTCTTTTTTTTTTCCTCCTTAACATAAAGCTACCAATTTTTATCAGATTCTTTCTGTAACATTATAAAAGCCAATTCACAGGCATCTTTGTTTTCCCATGCAGATTTCCAAGCATTTTTTTTTCTTTTCTTTTCCTCACACAGCAATCTTTTGGAGAGCTAGGCAGGCCTATCTGGCTCCAGGTAGCTGAGTCAGCTTACAGATTCACTTTGGGCTCAATTGCTGGAGGTGAGTAATATTTCTGGCCAGACTACTTGGTCTCATCTAAGGCGCATTTCTTGGTTATACACGTGAAGAATTGGAGGGTGGAACCACTTTTGGTTGTGCATTCCCTTTCTTCCCTTATTGCTTCTGTTCTAGTATCCCTCCACAGTCCTCTGAAACTCTACTCCAGTAATGAATTTCCTTACTGGTAATTCAGATTGGTTTTCTTTGTTCTACACACCTTGTTTTATATAATAGTGTAATCCATTCTCCTTGAGACTTTTTTCTTACTTCCAACATATCAGAGATCTTACCAGCTTATATATTCATAAGAATTATAGATTACACCAACAATGATGTTGCAGAAATAATAGTCCAAATTCTTTCTTACAGCTGTTGGTGCTACTGCGGTATATCCCATAGACCTGGTGAAAACTCGTATGCAGAATCAGCGCTCCTCTGGTTCAGTCGTAGGAGAGTTGATGTATAAAAACAGCTTTGACTGCTTTAAAAAGGTTTTGCGTTTTGAAGGCTTTTTTGGTCTTTACAGAGGTAAGAGAATAAAAAATATATATATATATCAAGTTGTGGATTTTCTGCCTTTTTTTTTTTTAATACCTCCACAGCTAGTTTCTTACAGGAAAACCAGGAAACTTGATGTCATATACAATTTTGCTTCTGTTTCATAGAGCTGAATATTTCTGTTACCTTGAGCACTGTTCATCATAAACAATTGCTGGAAAAACTGGGCATATTTTTGTTGTTACTGATTTGCTCCTTGCTGCTTAGGTTGTTTAAAGTCCTAATTTCTGGGGTGTGAGTGTTGTGGACATGACTGTTATCTCACAAACTGAGGATTGTAACTTTTGGCTGGGGGCAAACATCAGGAGCAGATTAGCATCTGAGGAATAAAGATCCATTTTACTGCAAATATTTTTTGTCAAAAGAGACGAAAGAAAGTTGTTTTGAAATGTACCTGTTAAACTGGATGCCAGATCTTATGCCTCATACTTTTGCAGGTAGTGGAACTTGTTTTATGATTTTATCCTGTGAACAAGAAATTGCATCCTGCTGTTGTATTATGTTGCTCTATTTTATTTTAAAATATCAACAGTGGAACTCATAAAAGTTGTAATTTAAAAAAAGAAAAAAACCTCCTTTAAAATACAGGTTAAGAATTCAAAGCAACTTTTAATCAGTTTCATCAGTTAGACTGAAAGCTATCTTACATCTTCTTTTAGCTTAGGGGAAGATTCTGAATGGGTTTTTATCCCATCAAAAAGATCACTTACATAGAGGGTACATGCTAGCCAGTCCTCTGAAATTGATATTTAGTTGAATTCTCTATTTTTACTTGTCATTTCACATAACTTAATGAAGTGCACGATTTTCATAAGGATTGGTAAGGTATTTAGTAATTGGCACACTTTTTTTTTCGTTGGAGCAAAGTCACTTGCTTCTGTAATGGTCACAGCCTTTTTTTCTGCTTTGCAATGTGTTCTGTCAATGAAGACACTGGACAGTGTCCTTTAAGGACAGTATCTGAGAAGTTTTTGCATGTGAAAGTCTGTGGATTCTGGCTAAAGCATTTTTGTAATCTTGCAGGATTTTGCTATGCAAGTGAGTAGAGGGAGGAATATGTCAGTGAAAATGTTAATGAAATAGCTGTAATCTCTGTAAATTACGTCTTACTGGTAAATTGTTTTCCTTTTTTGTTGCTAAATCTTTAACAAAAGCAAATACTCCTTGAGTTACATTTATGAGACTATTTCTACAGTGCTGTTCTACAGTACTGTTTTCTTTCTCTTCCCACCCCTCCTCTCCAGCCACATGGTTTTGCACAGCAGCTTCTAAAACTGATCATTTGTTATTTTTATTTTTGTTTTCTAACCTTTCTCAAACAATTTGAAATCAAGGATGATTCTATTGATGAGTTAAAAGCAATGCTTTACACTTGAGAAGAAATGTGCTTGTTTGAAAGAATGTCAGCTTGTTAAACTTCTTAATAGTCTGTTTAATAATTGTCTTTAAGATTGTTTAGCATAAGAAGTTCATGTAGTTGTTCTGAAAATGTTACAGTTAATGGTCAGCATGTTACTAAGGTCTTGGATTCATAGAATTACATGGTCTGTGAAAGTATATTAAACTAAACAACAGAAACATTTATGGAGCTGACTGTGGGTCTGTTACTGGGTTCTTATGTTCCTGAGCTGGATTATCCTAATTGTATTGTAGTATAACGGTACAATGTAGTTGTTTACTGCAGTTTAAAAAATAGATCTGAATGCATACTGGAAAGTTCATATTTTTAAATAAAAACTTGTAATTTTTGGTCAAGAAAATTATGACACATTTGAATCCTGGCATCCAACTTCAGAACTGATGAAGTATCTTCTAAAGTCCCTCACTAGACCATGCAGAATCCCAGGTTCTCTGGCACACCGAATGTGTGTGCCCAACGAGTTCAGCTGCATAAAAGGAGGGGTGGGGAGGATTGTCTTGTGGTGTTTTGTCTGGTAGTTTTGGGTTTTTAAAGTGTAGGCACTGCAGAGGTGGATTTTCTTTTCATGGTAGATCAGAGATTCAGGCTGGGAGGGCAGCATTTCTTTTTGTTATTGTCAACCTTTCTTTGTATTTAATAACTACCTTTCCTCAGCATAGTAAGTCTGTAAATCGCACAGAAAGTACTATGTTGGAAGAAAACACTACACTGCATGTATTAACTGCTGCACTTTCTATTTCGGTGCGTTTGTGCTGACCTTCCTTTTAAGGAAGTAGTATAAAAATTCTGCAGGCTGAGTACTTTTGGTAATTTTGAACATTTTTAATTAATTTTTAGCTATTATTCTTTTCACTTAATGGATAATGGAAAACTGCATCGATACAGTTTTGTTGCTGTTATCTGATATTTGATATAATTAGCATGGTATTTTTTATTAGTTAACTTGGAAACACTTTTGACAAACTGATATTCCCTAACCATGGAATAACATTAGGAAATGAACACTTCCAATAAAAATAAGCCTTTTAAGTTTTATAATCTATACATACACCAAAATGACTGTGGAGAAAGTGGATTTAAAAATAACAGATGCTGTTATAATCTTGTATGTTAGGAAGTTAAGACTGCCATCTACTGATTTTTGTCTTAAACCTGTTAGTTCCTAGAAAAGCGTATGTGCTTTTGTCAAATGGCAGTTCATTTTGATAGTAGCTATTTTCCAGGAGCAAGGGCCTTTTCAAAATCGGTTTCTGTCCACTAATGCTTCCTCTTGGTGAGATAAAAAATACTTAATAGTAATAGGGTTTAAAGAAGTTCATGCTACCATGTTGGACTGAACAAGAGAAACTCCCTTATATCCTTAGTTGACTGGAGCCTTCAGAAAACTCAGGTTAGTGAGTCATGTAGAAGTGAGTTGATGATTTATCATAGTCATGTGTATATCTCACAATTACTCTCCTATTTTAAAAAGTAATTGCAAGCTTTATGAGAAAATGATATTAAGGGGCTAAAAAAGTCAAACAAACTCTTAGGTAGTAGACATATCCAAGGTGTATGTTCAATCCTTATCCCTTTTTTCCTTCTGTACAGCAATAGCATCAGGCTTGACTTGGTTGTGGAAGGCAGATCTGGTCACCCTTTTCATTACCATTTTCAACAGAAATCTTAATATAAAATTGTATTGGTATGAATATGTAGTGCTCTAGCACCATCGCATACATAAATGCCATCCACCTCAAAGGATATCCCATGTGCAGAAAGGCATTTCTGTAGAGCTCTTATAAAATACTAGTTTCTGTATTAGGAAGATAATGTTGCCTTATGATGTCTTTGTTTCTATAGGCTTGTTACCACAGCTGATAGGTGTTGCTCCAGAAAAGGCTATTAAGCTAACTGTACGTATCTTTTTTTTTTTCCTGGCATCCTTTTGTTTGTTAACATACACAGGATTTATTTCCTAAAAATGTGTGAAAGATGACCATTTACAAGCACTCTAATATGTATGGTTACAGATGTACTTGATGTGTGTTAATAAAGAGGAAAAATAACTTAAAATTGTGTGTAATGTATTGTATCTTTATTAGGTTAATGACTTTGTCAGAGACAAATTTACTAAGAAAGATGGTTCCATTCCACTCCCTGCAGAGGTCCTTGCTGGAGGCTGTGTAAGTATGCGTCCTGTATTCCTAGGAAAAATTGATTCTCAGTCACGTGCAGTATAGTTGGAATGACAGTTAATGGGTGTGCTTTGTTGATTTGAACAGAACTGTTCTTTTTTCTCCCAGTCACAAGAACTAAAAAAAGCGTTTTATCTGTTTGGAAGGCTTTGCATACTTCTGAGTTGAGTTCCCTTGAAATTACGTGCTTGAACAACTTGTTTTGGCCCAGTTTCTAACTTTCAGTTTCAGCAGTGGTTCTATTCACAAAAGGCTAAAGAGAGGGTGCCTTTTCTCCCTTTCCATACTTTTGCTTGGGTTGGCGTTCATGGTTAGTTTGGAAAGATACAGGTAGTCCTTGAGAATGGATTATAGAGAACATGTTTGAGTTTCCTTCAGCCAGGGACGGGGGGCTAGAACAGTTTAAAAAATCTATTTCTTGCTGAAGATTTTAAGAAGGAAAAGAAATACACTCTTCAACTTGCTWTATGTGACATTTTTCTGTTTGTGAAAATGTGGAAAAACTGAACAGTGTAGTCTTATCTTTCAGATAACAGGTATGAGTGAATTTTCTGTTTAAATGACTTAATATAAAATGTAGCTACATTACTCCAGATGCTAACTACATCCATCATCTAAATACAGTTCAAAAACAAATCGTGTTTTCGTTGAAATTGAGGACTGAATTCAGTGGATCTCTTAGCAATCTCTAAGTGGTTTGAATTGGTATTGATGATAGATCTTTTTTGGTTTTGCACATTGGCTAATTTCATTTATGGGATTCCCCAACAGTTGTTAACCCTATAAAATGTTTAAGGCTTGAGTTAGGTTTCTTTTGTAGCAGAGAACACTAATAACTTCCAGTTGAGTAGGCTAACAGGCTGGTATAAAACCTCCTCAGCTTACAACAAAACCTGGGGCAGAAAGGTTGTTGACCTCTGCAAACTTTTAACTCAAAGAAGCAGCCCTGAAGGGAGGCTGCTTATAGTTCTGCCTGATTTAATTTGGCAGCCTGGTACATGCTTGAGTCTTCACCTGTCAGTGTACAAAGTTTATTTTCTGAGAAATGTGAGAAAGCAGCTGTGATGTATAGCTAGCAAAAGACTAACCTTTTTCTGGAAAGCTCAATAACACAAAAAGCACATACAGGTCATTTATAACAGAAGTGAATATAATTCATTAGTGTTTTATTCTGTGTTGTGGTTAAATTCATAATTAAAATCAAACATCTGATAATCAGTTTTATTATTTTACATTCTTTTGTACTGAAATGTATAATATTAAATTCAATCTACGTTAGAGGCTTTTCCACTTCCTGGTGCATACTCCTTTTTCAAAATAACTTTATTGTCTTACTGTAGTGAACATGCAAAAACTGGGGAGAAATCTGAGTTTCAGATAAGCTTTCAGAAATTTGGATGTTTCTGTGAAGCTGAGCAGATTTATAATCTGTCCAAACAGAACCCTTTCTTCTAGCTGACTGTCTTAGCTGATATTCTCATCTCCTTTTTCAAGGTGATACTTACCTCCTTCAATCTGGGAGAATTTTAAATGAAGTTGGCCTTTGTGGGAGTGGAGTTGGCCACAGCTTAGTAACCTCAGGGATGTTCATTTCTTTGTAGCCTCCTCTGGATCATCTGATATCTTACCAGTTGATGACTTTTCTGTCTGTACTGCTGCTTAGTTCCATTTTAGCAATTTCACTTCTTCCTAAATACCAGAATCTTTATTAGCAAGCCTATTAAGTTTATTCTAAAAGTCTGAAGTATCAGTTGACTAAAGCAGTAGCAAGTTGATATGTTAGTCTTTCTCATCCTCAGTCCTTTTCATCCTCATTGTGACAGATCTTTTCTATGTTGTCTTGCTTGGAAATAGTGTTGATCTTCGCCCTTCTGGTGTTCATTGTGTACTGTTTTTCTACAAAATATTATGAGACATAACCAACAGTTACATCCAAGGAAGTGCCACAAGTAAGCTTAGTCCATTTCTACGTGCAGGGGCACACAAGACTTTCTGTTTGGGTGATGCTACCTTTCTTCTTCATTTTTCCTTTATTCTATTCCTTCTCTCTCTGTTAGTACAAAATGATGGGTTACTATGGGACTGTTTGGGTTTTATGTATGCCAAAATTATTTTCAGCATCTGGATTTGGGTAACTTGTTTTTTTGTGGCTTTTCTTTATTGTTCGACACTTAAATATTTTGCTAATAGTACACTATAAATATAGGCTAAATTCAAAACATGCTTTCACCTTGTCATAACATCAGAAGAAACAGCATTATACCCGTATGTAGTTCTCAGAGATGGACTTATTACTATCTCTGACCATCACTTGCCTGTGTTTAGTGTTGAACTTTCTCCCGATTAACAGGAATAATGCTCTTTTTCATCATTTCTGGTATGGAACTGGCAGTGGATGAGCAAGGTGAGCTTGCTCATCATATTTTCAACCATTTTGTAGAGTTTACAGCAGAGGACTCCCTGACCTTTGAAGGCCCACACTCTTGCGAGCCGTACAAAAGCACATTGTGCATGCCATGGTCCTCAACCAGGAACAGAAAAAATTCTTGTGAGGAAGTGGAGGCAGCTTGGGAGAGGCTCCAGCAGACCTAGCAAATTCTCCTCTCTGGATGGTAGTGCCGTATCAAAGCCTATGTATGGTGTTACAGTCTTCTAAGACCCACACGTGAGGACAGGTGAAACGTTTGACATTAAGACAGTAGTGATTCAAGAGAACCTGCATAGGCTGTATAGCTCTGGAGTGTCTGCAAGAAGTGCTATACCATCTAGCAAAGGGGCCACCCCCAGGTATGTGCCTCCTTCAGAAATGGCAACTCCAAGAGACTGGATCTCTTTGGCCAAAATCTTACTTCTCAGGCTCCAATTATTCTCAGCTCCTGTAGGGTTATGGAATAAACTCCCATTCTCAGTAAGAGGAACTGTCTTCATTCTCATAGCCGTTAACAAAGACATCTGCCCACACAGTGGCCTGTTTATACGGTCAGCTGCCTGTCTGTTGTCTTTCCTTCCTTACTGCAGGGCAGGGACCTCCCGCAGGCAGCCTGTGCCCTGTGCTTCTTGAAACCTACCTGCTAGCCGCTGGGCAATGTAAATGTCATTGGGAAGTGTAGGGTCTGCTCTGTCAGAGCCCAAATATTCCCAGCTGCTCCCAAGCTGTAGCTGTATTTGAAATCTGCAGAACAGCTACGTGGGGCAGCTCGGTTACGGCGGTCAGGTCGTACCTGTCAATGAAAGGGCTCTGGTCCCTGATGGATGAAACTGATATCCCATCTTCCTACCTTCCCAAGAGTAGGCTGGTTTGTTAATCGTCAACAGCACTTACGCATGTTCAGAGAAAATAATTTATTTCCCTACTGTTACTGTAATTAATTGAATTACATTTCATTGTAATTCAGTGATTAGCCTGCATTTCTGCCTTTGGAGTTTTCAGCTACCATTAGCTTTGAGTTATAGGGGGACTGAGTGAGGCTTTGGCAATGCTTTCCTGTATCCCGACAGTGGCTGGGGAAGCAGAGAGCGCACACCTGATATGGACAGTGCTTCTCAAAGGAACTACATGCATGATGCATATGAGTACATCGTGAAGGGCAAGGTGCTGTAGGGCAACTGTTTGTCCTCAGTTGGGAAGTGATGTTGAAGTAGATATCTAATGCTATGTAAATGATTCATAAGTACTGTTACAGTAGACAAAGGTGCTGTGATTTTAAGCTGTAATTCCTATGAGTTACACAGGAAGAAATGGATTCTTCCCATCAATGCAATATGCATGAAGCTTAGCATTTTGAATGGATGAATCCTGTTTCATCTGAAAGACGTTTCCGATTTGCGCTGCAGGGAGGAGGAGGATGTGGGGTGCCAGACAGAAAGGGTCTAAGAACCCTTCTTGGAGGTGCAGGCAATGCATCTGTTGATGATTAGAGGTTGGGGKGTGTGTGTGTGTGTGTGTTTGCACATAGAGGTCCAAATTTACCACTGATTTAAAAACTTTTATATATTTAAACATTAAATCTAACATTTAGTCTAAATATTTTGGTATACTTGTAAAAATAATTTTCATACGTATTTATACATATATACATACATACACACAAACATGTATATAAGCTTATCAGGCAAATAGGAATGTGTCAAATATTTCTTTTTGAAAAAATAATTTAAAATGTTACTGTTTTTATTAACAAACACAAAAATATAGAATTATAGCTGTCAGACTACTTTTCCTTCAAAATCTTGAAGATACTCTACTTTTTTTAATATACTTCAAACAGATGAAGTTAGAAGCAGAATTAAACTTCACTGCTTTATCTTGATCTCTGTTGCGGATGTTTAAAGGTAGGGAGAAATTTATTGTTTAGTAAAAGAGACAGTAAGCTTACTGTAGGTGCATGAACAGCGACAGCTTTGCCTTGAGAAAGAAGCGCAAGTTCTTTTGATGTTTTTAAACCAGACTGTTTTAAGTAACATCTTATTTTAGCTGCTTGTATGGGACATAGTTGTGGTCCAGGATGTGGTGGTTTCAAAAAGGAAGGAAGGAAGGGCTTGAAATAGGCCTCTCCCCCTTTGTAGCATATGCCTCTCGGGTGGAATTGGAAAGGGCAAGAGGTCTCATGTTGCAGGGTCATTTGTGTATTTCCTTCAGCCTTTGGCATGTCATGGGGCGTTTGCTGTGGGATCTCAAACTACATCTTTTCTCTCATAACCTTTGCTGTCAGATTTAGTTCCTTTATTTGCTCCTTGTAGAGTTATTTTACATGACATTAAGGTTAAGTAGAAGCTTTTATTACTGGTATTTTTGATGTGTATGAATAACCTCCATTCAGAAACAAATTTGTCAACCTTTTTTAAAGTGTCTGTTGTAATTTATGTGTGAAGGGAGGTTTTTATGGGGGGAAAATCTAGATTTAGTGCGCCTTCTCCAAAAGAAATTCAAGGGCTGCAATGTATACCTCTGTGTGTATATACATGTGCACGTGTATTTAACATACATAGCTGGCAGCTGAAGTAAGATACTTTGAAAAAGAATGACGATGATTGCCAATGATTTGCACAGAAGCGTGGAGATTTGTATTGCAACCCTGCACGCTACCAGTTCATTTTTATTTGGAGATCCTTTGTGTCATTCTCCTCTGTACCCTCTTCTGGGGAGTGTTCTTCCTCTGCTCCCCAGGCAGCACTCTCCTCTGCCTCACACGTTCTTCGTCAGATAGTTAGGCAACCATTTACTTAAAAAGAAAAAACAAACAAAAAACAACCCTCGCATTGATTTTTAAAAAAATACACAATGAAAAAGTGAGTTTTCTTGTGTTACATTAAAGTCAATGCTTGTCTTATCCGTACTTGGGATATGTCTAAGGACCTAACTCACTCATGCAACTCCAGTGAATTCAGTGCCCCTCTTCACATGAATCAAATCACTGCTGTGCAGAAAAGTTTGCCGAGCTCCAAGTATAACTGTATGAAAAGTCAAGACTTGGATAGAAGTACATATTGCTAATAGGGAGTGTTTAACTGGGTATCTTGACAGTTCCAGCTCTTTTTGAGAAAGCTGCCTGTTGAGAAGTTTGTCAACACTGTAAATACTTAATGTTCAAAGTGTTAATGTAATTAAAGAGCTTTTCAAATGGTTTTCTGCTGATAATATAAGCATATGGTAGGGTTTTCCTTGTATTTTATTTTGCTTAATAACCTGATCATCAAGTCGTATTTTAATATTAATATTGTCATAATATATAATTCTGTATTAACAATATACAATTTGTAACATTGTATATATAATTAGTATTGCTACTAAATTATTAAAATGTGTTGTGTTTAGAGTCTTCTCTTTTGATTTCTGTATCAGAAGAGGGCTGTTGCTGATTTTAACAAAAAGGTAGGCAGTTGTGCACCTAGGAGAGGAGAATGTTAATTGCAGGAAGATTGAATTCAGGGTAGAAAATAGAAATGTTTACGAATTGGCCTATTTGTGTTTCTGTGGTGGGTGCTAGGCAAATAGGAAGAGCTATTTTGGCTGCTCTGCAGGATGTGCTAATTTATAACATTAAAAATAAAAAATGGAATTTCACATATATATCTAAACAAAGAATGCATATTTGATAGGCAGGTAGCAGGTAATTGTCTAGAAGGAGTGAATTTCTAGTCTGGTGTCTAAATTGAAAGTTATTTGAATTTTTTTGTGTGATGCATTGTATTATGTAGTAAGAGCATTCTCCTTAATGTTTTATCTACCAAAATTATTTCTAAAAATGATGTAGGGAAATGATAAACAATTGAAATTGGTTTTCTGTTTAATGCAATATGAACAAAAAAATTGGTTATTGTTTAACAGAACTTGCCAGATGAGAATTTTATAAGTTTTATTTAGACTGGAACTTTGCCTGGCAGGACAGCCATTTCATCTTGTACGCGTAGGTGTGTATGAACTGTGAGGGAAAAGGTGAGATGAGAAGTCAAGAGAGTCTGAAGAATGGCTTTGGACACAAGTGGTGTCAGGTAACTGAGTAAACACAATGCATTAAGTCCAAGGAACAGAAGATGGGATCAGTTTGGCTGGTCTGGGAGTGCCAGTGATCTTCCTGATGGTTGCAATAAATGTCCACAAAAATGTAGGCTTTGATTTTCTTTCAGAGGGGTGAAGAAGTGAGGGAATAAAATGAAGATTAACAACCTAGACTGATTATTTGAGTGGAAAGTGTTAAAGACAGTAACTACTACAGTGGAGATAATTAATCAAAAGCCAGGGTTGATCTCCCACTGTTTGGGTCAAGGTACTTTAGTAAAGCCATGACAATGATGATTTTAAATGTCAATATTGAGTGAAGTAATAAACGGGGCTTGCAGTAAAATGATGCTCAGTAAAGGTGTGCTCAGTAAAAGTTCAGTGAAGTATCGGGTGCTTGGTTAGTGAAGATTTTGATGCTTCATGCCCCCCATCCCGTAGATACTACCCGAGCGCTTGGTCATTCTCAGTAAGAGCTGTTGAGGTTTGCAATGCTCTTTTGTCTCAAGTCTAGAATAATTCAAGTTACCAACTTCTAAGACATGCTTCAGGGCTAATCTCAARTTTATTCTGCCTGCTGCTGGAGAAAGGAAGATTGTGCTATAGGCAGAAAGGATTAGCGTTCATTAGTTCTGAATCAATTAGCAAAGAACACCATGCATGCTGTCCAGGAGGTGCTGTAGCAGACTATTGATTTTCCTTCACACACACACCCCGCCCCAGCATCACAAAGAGAGTTTATTTCCTGGGCAATTTAGAAGTGGAAAAAAGCTTTAATTGCAGATGTTCTGCATCTTTTTCCTTCACTAAGATTTGGTGGGTTGGAGGAATAGATCAGGATTAAGAGGAGCTTTTAGATTGTGGAAGAAATGCTTTTTAAAGTTGGCTGTATTCAAGTGGTTATATGCCATAAATTTTAAGGAAGTGATTTTAATTTTTAAATGAAAAAAGGTGGCTTAGGAAGGGGGGGAAAGAAAGCTTAGTAAAATTTAGCTGTTTTGTGATGAACCAGACACTTCTCCAGAAGTGAATGGTAGTACCTACAGCAAACCAGGGAGAAATCTAACACGTCATTTTAAATAGGTTTACATGCTTCTGAGACGGAACTGTCAGATTGAATCTCTCTCAAATCTGAAACATAGTTCTTTGAAAGTCTTTGGTTAAAGTGCAGAACCTGAAGCAGCTCTGCAACACTATTGCTAGGAAGTATGCAAGATAGTCCTTCAGCACTGCTAACAGAATATTTCCTGCATGTAAAATCTGTCATGCTCAACTCAGAGAAAGATAATAACTCCTGTTTCTATCTAGTATCATATTTTGAAATGTTATTCTTCCTATTTAAATTTTATATTTTGTTTCCACTTAGGACGATTAAAGGCTGCTAAACAAAACTCCAAACACCTTTTCTAGTAATTTAAAATTACACCATTAAATGCAAATTTACCTTTTAAACAGGATCACCACTAAATGCAAATAACATGTCTACACATTGATGATGGATTATTATTGAATAAACATAAGGTCTTCTTTATATGTGCTTGATGCTCTAGTAGCACAAGTCTAATGATTATTTTAGTTTAGTATTTCTTGTAATATCTGATAGACTTTTAAACACAGCCATGACTTCTAGAAAGTGATGTCAAGGAGAAAAGCAGAGACAAACTGCATTAATCTACCTCTGTGGACTATAAACATATACATGTAAAAATTTATTTTGTACAAACCCATGATTTCTGACTCGGGGCTTTTAACTTCCAGACAGGTGCTTTATTAAATATCTCTCATATATTTTTACATGAGAATATCAGCCCATGCAGTGAGAAGTGAAGGTACTCAGCACCTTGCAAAAGTCAACCTGTCGCCACATGCTCTAGTAACACAATTTACTTTCTTTTTCTCTGGGTTTGCAGGCAGGAGCTTCCCAGGTCATCTTCACTAATCCACTGGAGATTGTAAAGATTCGACTGCAGGTAGCAGGAGAAATTACTACAGGACCCAGAGTCAGTGCCCTCTCTGTTATAAAAGATTTAGGCCTTCTTGGTCTTTATAAGGTATGTATTTCTGCTTTGAGTGGCTTCATCGTTTTATGTTTTGTGCTAAACTTTTACATTGTTGAAACAAAAACTGTTAAAAACAAAGAAACCTTTTGAATTTAAAACCAATCTCTTCCTGCAGGGCAGCCCCACAGTGGAAAACTGAAGAAAACCCACTTCTATATTAAGGGCGGTGGGATACAAAAAAATACTCCTCCATTCTATCCTTTGGGCTTTTATGCCAAGCTACAGGGAGTCCTGTATTGCAGACCTGCTGGCTTCTGGCACTGGTCATTTCATTTGGTGGGGTTTTGTGAAAAGTTTCTTTAGCTTTCCCTGTGTGTTATTCTTACGTTTATTTTGAATCTCTATTATCTCTATTGTTATCTTTGCAGCAGGATATTCTCTTTGTCTTAATTTGACAGGAGTGAAACAGTAGTGGAGTTTAGTAGGATTCAGATTTTTAAGAAGTTAAGCGGTGGGATTTGTCGATAACRAATTCCACTAAAAAAAAAGCCCATACTGTACTGTACTTCAGCAGAACGCCAGTCAACAGATTCCTTCCCTGCAGGTACACTTACTACCATCATTACAGATCAGATGTAATGGGGCAGAAGCTATTAGTTTTCTTAAACAAGGAAGAGTATTTCTTCCTGTATCTTCTGCCAGTGCAAGGGGTAATACGTAAATTCAGCAGTTATGTTAGCTGTGCACTTACAAAACGTTTTATGTGATTTGTCCATAGACCTGCAATAATACTATAAAAATGTGCAAATTTACTTTTAGAGCTGAAGCTTTTGTTTTGAATGCGGTGGATCAGATTCATGACCATTACATTTCCTAAAGATCACAGGTGTTTTGGTAAATTTCTGTTTGCAGTAATTAAACAATTGAGCTTACTAAAAATTCTGCTGTTCTTTAGAATTGCATTATCATTTGTGAATACCTGTAAGAACTCGTTTTAGAGCATAAAGTATCTGCATGAAAATCACTGAAGGGACGAGTTTCTCTTTATCAGGACTTCTGCTTAAGCCACGTAGGGTTTGTAATGTGTGCTGTGTGTTATTATGACTGCTGGGTGACTGGCCTCAGGTGGGTCCATTGTGTGCAGGCTGCTGGCTTGGAGTATACTGGTTGGGTATTTAGGCCAGGAGTGGTGTTTTTGTAACATGCGAGCTTACAGGGTATGCAAATGAGATTCTTGGACACGTAAGTGCTTATTTGAGCTTTGTACAGAAGGAGTTATTTAGTTGGTAACAGACTGATGACTGAAGTTACTATAAGAAGAATATTAGATATGTTTTATTATGAGTATTCCACTGTTTTTACAGCATGCAAAGTTCTGTTAAGGAACTTTTTAATGCCAGGTTGTGGCCAGGAGCTACTCCTTGCAGTATTATCATAGGCCACTAGTTTTGTCTCCCTGTATCTTCCCTTGACTAAAAGACTCCCATTTTGCCACAGTTTCCCTCTTTTTGCTAGCCTTCCTGTGCAGCTTCTTCAGTCAACCAGATGACGATCAGTGGAGATCACTATGAGGGCTTACAGTCCTCACTGATATTTTAGTAATGCTTTTGTGTTTGGTGGAAATAATGGCATGCAAGGACTTGTCTCGCTGCTTCCGTGGTTGTGGGTTGTTGTCAGCGAGATGTAAGGACAGACCTTTGTCACTTTCTTCATCGCATTTGGACACATCGTATGTAAAAGGTATTTATCCTAGGTACTCATGTCAGGATTGATGTCACGTATTGCTTACCGAAATTAGACATGAAGCTTGAATCTTCCTCATTCTAGAAACTTACTTTAGATGTGCTTTATTCTTTTTTCAAGTTCAACTCTACATCTTCTGTTTTCGGAGACATTTTATTTTCTGTGTTATTTACATGGTAGATCAAAAGAGTTGGTACTTACTGGGCTCAGGCTGCTTGCTGGATATCAATTTTAACCTTATTTACAGAATTTATTCATATTATGTTTGTTTTCTGTGTGACAGGGTGCCAAAGCATGTTTCCTCAGAGACATTCCCTTTTCTGCAATCTACTTTCCTGTTTATGCTCATAGTAAACTGATGCTTGCTGATGAAAATGGCCATGTGGGAGGGCTTAATCTCCTTACAGCTGGAGCCATTGCAGGTAATTCTGCAGAATGTTTTCTAGAAGTAATTTTTTTTCTTTTAGTGAGTAACATTTAATATTCATTCAGTAGCCCCATATAAAGGAAGGGTACTGTACCATTGTGTCTGATTTAATCTAAATTTGATCACTGTTATCCTTAGTGGGAGGCGATGTAATTTTGATGAGAGCTAATTACATTTGCATAATGTGGATAAACAGCGTAATGCAGCTCAGCAACTTGTAGTCAAATTTGATCTGTCTGTCTCAATGGGGTTTTACTTGTTACTGTGCTCTCAGAGTTGAAGGCTAATTTGAATCTTTGATGAACATAAAATGAGATATCATAAGAGCTAAGAAGAAAATGACTTATCTAGTTTTGGATTCCTGAATAACTGAGAAGAAACTTAGTTTAAATGTAATTGCTAAAAATAGGGCATTAGTTTGAAAAAAGCTGAAGTTAAAGTATCATACTCTGAAATTTACAATATTTTAAGGCCTCTCAAAAATGTTTAGTATAAAGAGAATAGGCAGCTGTGATTAAAAGTTGTTTTTACTAAATGGCAAGTGGTATAAAAATACTAGATGTGGGAACTGTAGTGGTGGATATTTAAAAATGTGGATACAGATGGCCAGATTCTGCACTGCCAAGGGTTAGATCATTAGGATGAAAACCAGGTATCTGCAAGCCTCTCAATCGTAAACAAGTCAGTGTTGGAATCTGTGCAGTTTAGAAACCGCATTGGGCTGAACAGACCTTTTGTTACTTGTTGCAGTCATAAGGAATCACTACATATACATCAGCCATGAGCCGTCTCTGTGTAAAGAGCAGTTTCCCATACTGGACTTGATACAGAGCTTGGCTGCACCTGCTCTTTGCCAGTGGGTATGTTCCTCGTGCCAGAGGGGAAGGGAGAGACCAGCTAGGAAACTAGTCACAGATTTGTAGCCCTGTTTATTCTCAAGTAATGCAGAGCTGCCAGAAATGGAAAATTGTTTAGCTTACTGTACTCATAGAAGCACACATAAATATTATTCTTTAACTTGTATCTCATATAAAGACTCACTGTTTTTAGATTGCAAACTTCACAGCTTCTCTTTCTTTGTTTGATGAGCGTTTCTGGGTCACTCATACTAAGTGATGAACCCTATTAAGAATGTGTGTAAATCTTGTAGGCCTAGTTTTGTAGCGTGTACAGGAATCTGCCTTTCTGAATTGCAAACTTCAAATTCCCAATTGCTCGATCTATCCTTGTTATGCATGCGCTGCAGGGAAGAATACAGTCTGAACATATCAGCCTGTAAAGGAAAATCTGCTCTGCATATGGTTGCTATTAGTGTATGCTTGTAGGCTTAACTACATTGCTTCTGTTTTCCTTTAAAACCTCCTGAATTGACCAACACCACTTTTGAGAGTTTATGATCACCTAAATCAGTGACTTGTTAAACTTTGAATGAAATGTTAACCAATAGCAGAAGTTCAACAGAACTCAAAATCAATTTTTAAATTCTAAGTCAGAAGACGGTTCCTCTTTTTTAAGAGGTTGAAATTTTGAAGTATTCAGAAATATCTCAGATAACACAGTTGTATACTGTGGAGTACATTTCTGAAAACTTTCTCCTTTCCTTTGACTAGAAAGCTGAGAGTGGTGCCTTGGAAGTGGAGATTTGTTCTTCCATCACTGTTGGCTAATATCACGCTGTTGGTACTAAGCAGACTTGTAAAACACCTTCATTGTCCTCAGTGTTTTTATGGCTTGCCTATTGAAGTAAGCAGCATCTATTCTCCTACAGAACAGTCCAAACAGCAGTACAGACATATTTCTGTAGAATAGGTGTTTTAAGTAGTAGTTTTCTTATTAACACCTTTAACAAATGGATGTGTAGGATTCAAATTCCCAAATCAATCATCTATGTAATTTGCAAAATACGTTGTAGAGTATTAGCAAATACAGTAAGGTTGCACAACTGATTTTTGTCATGGATATCTCTTATTACATATATAGCATATGTGTGAATTTAAAAATGCCTCTTTTATCTATTTGAAACTACTGTTAATGACAGACCACTAGAAGATGTTGAGAGAATTGCTGTTGATAGTCTATTATTATTTTCTTTAGTATCAGTTACAGCCTTTAAATTTAGAAGAAACTCAAAAGGATTATACCAAGAACAAGAGTTTACATTAGCATCAAGTGTAGGAACTTGCAATATTAGTGATGTCTAATTCTTGCAAAAAATATTAAAGTTTGCAGTTACATTTTTCAGTTAGAAGCGTTTCATCTTTTACAAGATTCTTTGTGCAAATTAAATGTGGTTTTCTTCTAAAAGGTGTGCCTGCTGCTTCTTTGGTAACCCCTGCTGATGTCATCAAGACAAGACTGCAAGTGGCAGCTCGCGCTGGTCAGACAACATACAGTGGAGTTATTGACTGCTTTGGAAAGATTCTAAGGGAAGAAGGCCCTGCGGCTTTTTGGAAGGGAGCTGGAGGTGAGAAATGCCCTCTGAATATTAAGGCTGACCCCGAATCTGCAAATTAGCACTTGCTTTGTTAAGGACTCAAATTAGAGCAGTATTTACAAGGTCTGACTCTGAAAAACATAACATTTTGTTAAAAATACTCAGCTTCTCTCCTGAGAAACTTCTCTTTCTTTGACGCTACGTTTTGTAATATTTAACAGCTCGCGTGTTCAGATCTTCACCCCAGTTTGGTGTTACTTTGGTCACTTACGAACTTCTGCAGAGATGGTTTTATGTCGATTTTGGAGGCCTGTAAGTCAAATACTTGCTTTTTAGCTTGCACAAAAAACCTGCCAAGTTAAAAAAAAAAATCTGACTTTTTTTTCATGCATGGAACCACTTAAACTTGGTGACTTTGAGCACCTGTACTTAAAATTACAGTATGCAAAAAATCCCCCCATCCTTATATAATTGAGGGAAACTTGCATGCTCCTTCTATACAGATGAGGAGATAAAGAACCATTTCATATTTATTTTAATACACTACATAAAATTTGTATGTCCACTGTAGCAAGATATTTTGTCCATTTTCCCTGTGTCACTGGAAGTCAAAAGAATTTACAAAGCTATCAGTAAAAATGTAACTTCAGTTTTGGCCTTGATTGCCCGTTAAGTAGTGGTCTGAACTCACACCTTTACTTGACCATAGAAGTGAATTAAGGTCAGCTTTAAGAGTCTTCCATACTCGGACAAAAGCCTTAAGTATTTAGTCTAGATTTTGTAGAGTTATTCAGGATTAAGAAAACACTTTAAATAAAGGAAAGGCTTTTTTTCTTTTTCTTTCTTCAAACAGCAAACCTCCTGGATCAGAACCTACCCCAAAAACTCGAATTTCAGATCTTCCTCCTGTTAACCCTGAGCACATTGGTGGATACAGACTTGCTACAGCTACATTTGCTGGTATAGAAAATAAATTTGGTTTGTATCTTCCAAAGTTTCGATCTCCTGGCATCGCCTCAGCTCAACCAAAAAGTAGCAGCTGAATCCTGAAAAGATGTTTCAGCCTAGCAAAGTGATGCAGTGGAAGAAGTTCACAAGAGTAGTACTGTATTTTTTCCAGTCAGCTGCATGTTGTTCTAGCTGGACTGAGTTTGCAAATCTAATTACTCCTTTCTAATATTAATATATACCTGCATTTATTTGTTTATTTGCACACAAGGAACTGATTGAAGCTGTGGTTCTATGCCTTGTTTTAACCAGTGGCATGAATCTGTGGCCTAGACTTTGCCTTGCACAGCTTGCATTTAATGTTACTGTACATATTGTACATCTTTGTACAGAGACATCATGGCATCTATACACGTACATTTATATAATGGGTATTGCAGTTCAAAATAGTTTGAAATGTACAGAATGTTTTGAAGGCATTTTGTTAACAATCATGTGACAATAAAATATTTAAAAACACTTAAGTCAGTTCATTTCTTTATGTTTATAGAAAACTTGCCCAGTGTGATCCCCCCCCCCCCAGGTTACAGATCACAGATCAAAATGTAAAGATTAGATGTACCCATTTAATGAATGTACAGTACAGGACAAAGCCTCTGAAGGAATGCATTTCACTGCTAGTTGCAGCAAAGGTATTAAAATGGAATGTGCTGGCTTGTAAGTGTAAGAGAACACAGTAATTAGATGAGCACATGCACTATTTTATTTTGCAGTGCTACTTTGTAACAAGGAATTATCTCGAAATACATGGTAATACTAAATGTGTAATAGATCTATGGTAGCATATTTAAAACACAATGAGGTATTTGCCAGTTACTAGCAGACTCAAGAATCTTTACAGGATTTATTACTCAGAGTGCTTTTTTTTCCAGAATGGAAAACTTTTTGTAACAAAAATTGAAGGCATTCTCTTTATTTTCAGATTGTTTTACCATTGAAAGATTAGGCTATTCTGGGAAAAAACCAAACACCTTACTTTTATATTCTTTTTATATGCAAAACTGATTTTTTTAGACTTCCAGTTGAGTGGAATGCTAAGTAAAAGGAGAGGAGAAAGGAAAAGCTTGAACTATTTCTGGCTTAACATCTGCCAAAAGTCTATCTGGTATAATTTTTAAATGCAAAAATGTCAGAGGAAACAGGGGAGTCTAGATTTCTACAGTCGTAGAGGAAAGGTAGTTATACTACCCATACAGCCAGAGAAGAGATGCGTGGGTTTCCAGCCTTGCTTACGGAAGTATGACAACCTCCAGTCTTTAGTTTTACATGTTTCTTTCAGGGTTAAACATCCTGGAGTACAGTGTATCTCAGCGGTATAAACTGATTTGAGGCTCTGTTACTTTCTTGCTCAGGTGACAGCAGGCCAATATGAAGAGTTTTAGTCAACTTATGAAGAAATGGCTTCTTAAAAACTGAACACTACACACACAGACAAGCCCTCCTTCAGTTCTAGCCTCTAAGCAAGATGCAAAATCTTTTGGTGCTGAACAATACTCAGTGAGCTAGAGGTTACTATACATTGAACTTGGGAGTTTGATCGCTATTCTGCAACATGCATATATATAACCCCATTAGAAGGCTTCCTGACTTTATTCGTTTTTTTCTGTTTAAAGAACTACCTGTTCTGTGCAGTTTTCTAGAGACAGGCTTCCCAGGAACTCTCTCCCATATCTGTGTATTTTGTTCTGTGCTTTTCTGAATAGATACAAGAATGGTAGGTACCCACAGGCATTTAATCTTAGTCACAGCTTGTTGACTGACCTGATCAAGGCCTTAGGAGACTTTACAAGGCAAGACAGCATTTGTATTTCTTACAGCTCCGAAACTGGACAGTGTGGCTCCCAGGATGATCATTTACAGCATCTCCCATCACTGTTGGTCTCTTACTGTTGCAGGTATGGGTTTTACAACATTTTTAACCTGTACTAAACTATTTCGTGAGGGAGGAGCAGAAGCAGGAATGAATACAGAATAGTTTTGTTGAAAATTATTACAGGGTTGAAATTACGTAGAACTAATGCCATATGACCTATATGTTTATGCCACAATCCATTGAAAGGAAGACTTATGTACTGGATTTCTGAAAATACAAGTCTGAAGGAAATGTATTATTAAATGAGAAGTAACAACCTCAGTAAAAAAACAAAGACAAAACCAAAAAAAACCCCCCAAACCAGCAAGACAACAGAATATTCTGCTCATTAAGAATTCTTGTGCCTAACGGGTAAAAATCACCACATGATGAGCCTGTTCTTTATATAGTTCACATGTTTCTCAACTGAACAGATAGCTGCTATCGTGAGGTTGAGGAAAACATAGGAAGCAAATGTCAAACTGTGCGGCATGACTTTGCATTGAAAAGAGGGGGGGGACTTTCAACAAGCCAACACCAAGGGAAGCCTAAACACATTTCACTTTCAAACGCACTGAAAAAGAGAACCTCCTGAAGACAGAACTGCTGTTACTGCTGCCTGTGTCTCTATGAGCTGCTCATAACAGAACTGAGACAAGGAGAAATAGAAAACCTTAAAACACAAACAATGAAGAAACAATAAGAATACTTCTGGACATAAAGCTGATTAAGGAATATAAACCTATTTCCTACTTTTAAGCATATAAAACAGCTCTTCTGGCAAAATGGTAAGCTTGTAGCAGATTAAGAATACCAGAAACAAACCTAGAGTCCTAAGTTAAAGGCATCAATACTGGTTTAGTGCCTAACTAGTACAAGTCAGAATATTTACTAAAAAACCAAAAACCAAACCACCGCAAACACACACCCCCACCCCCAACCCAAACCCAGTCTTGATGGGAAACTTTATAATGCCCTAAGAAAGATGTACTCAAAAAATTTAACCTTTAACAGAAATTCCAACCATTCTGTTTCAAGCCATTGAGAGGTTGTGATTCAATAAAAATGTTAAAAAGCAATGAAAACATCTTTCTTTAACTTAATACGGAAAATTAGTAGCAAGTCTGTAGTTAACAGAATGCAAATCATCATGCTATAGAAATTAAGTCAAAATCTAGCTCCTTATCCTTTGGAAAAGAAAAATTTGATGACAGTAGCCTTCTTCCTTTTGGCCGATTGCCATGGTAGGAAGCGGAGGTTGGGGGCAGAAAACAGCTCTGTGATGTGTGTAGTAAAATGAAAGCAGCAGCTCCCAGGAACTTTCTACTCTCAAACTACTGAAGGGACACAGATTAGGGGTCAGGGCAGCTGACAAGTGCTCATACAATATTTATTTATGAGTTAGTCTCACCTTTTAATGCACCAATTCAAACAAGAGAACTTGGTATTAAATATGTATTTCATTAATTCAGGTCCAATTATCAAATAAGTTTGTAACTACAGACAAATTTTTATTCACATATATTACCCACTACCAGAGTCTGAGGCTTATCTATATATAAACAATGAAACTTACTTTGAACATATGCATGCATATCCATGGGTAATTTGAAGAGTTCAAATTAAAGAATGCTTCAGTGATTTACTACCTAATGAAGGTTAGTCTGTGTAATATGGAAAGTTTAGTTTAGAAACAGAACTTGTACTTTTCAGAAATAGATGCTGTTACAAAGTGGAAATTGCAGAAGCCCAATAGCAAATTTACACCAGGTTAGTGTTCCAGCAGAAGTTGTTCCTTACAAAGTCAAAGTTAACTGTATTAAAAGTTACACAAATCCAAGAACGTGCTTGTAATTGATATATAAAAAGTGACAATGCAAGACCTGTTTTTCAGTGATCTTAACACATTTTCCAAGTCYGTAGTTGAATCCATATATTCCTCCCTTAAGCTATTATTTGAACTGATACATGCTTACACTTTTAAGGTTTGCATCAAATCATTCACAAGTCTACCACTGCTGCCTGTTTTTAAAGATCTACGCTGGTATGCGGGTTGCAGCTTCCTCTTCTGCGTCAGCTCTGTTAGCATTTATTTCTGCCAGTGTTCGACCAAATCGAGTCCACTCATCACTGCGAGGAACGGCAATTTGCTGTTGACAAAAAGAACGTTATTTAAACCTACTGATAAATAAAAATTGAGCTCATTTTGAGCAGCAGAGTGCTTAAAGTAATGTTCAGAAGAGGTTCTGATAGAAAACCTTACCTTTATTTAGTGTAACTTTTAAAATAATCTGAACATCAAAAGCTCTAACTAAAAAAAAAAGCAGAATTTGAAAATCCTGCATTTAAGTATGTAATGATACTATTACAAGCTTGCATGATACATGTCCATCTGAGAGACTGCCTCCAAAGGGGAATACTAATGCCATGTCCTCATCCAATCAATTAGTTACATCCTACTGCAGTACACATACTTGCAATAGCAACAGCTTCCCTGTAGGAACGAAGTCAAGACCTGCTTCACTGCAGAATTTTTTGTTTGGTACTTCTTAAGCTATGGTCAGAATTCACATGTGCCACAGTTACAAAGAAGATAAAATCTCTACAAACAAAATCATTGATTCTTTCGTCTTATTTCACCAGCCTTACAATAATGTTTTTACTTTTTGATTGGCTGCCAGATAGCATACTAAAAAGTTATGCTAGAATACCTGAAATAGACACAAAAAGGAAACATTAATTTGAAAATAAAAATTAAACCTTATTCCTCTAATCACAGGGGAAAAAAGTTAAAAGCAAGTTGCTAAATAAGAATAAAAGTCAAAGAAACTTGAGCGTTTTGTAATGTACTTTGCACAATACATGGTATACATACCTCTCCCACATCATATATAACTATTTGTCCCTCTGAATCACCTACAGCAATCTCTCTCCCAGAATGTGTCCATCTCACACGGTTCAGAGCAGGATTGCCCTCCACAGTAATGCTTGCAGTTGGCACCTGTATCCATTTAAAACACATTGCTAAAAATGCATGAGGATTCCATAAGCTACAGATTACAGAACACACCTAGCCCCTCAGTGTTGTATCAAAAGAAGTGCCCAACATTTCAACTGAGGCCAGAGTACATAGATCTCAAAGACTCTCAGTGGCCTTAAGCTATCACCAGTGACATGACCAAAACAACACATCTTCTGTCCCTTGGCCAAAGTACAAACATCCTCTATCAAAAAGCACATCTGCACTCTTGTCATGAGACAGCAGGCACAGACATGCATTCAGTCAGACAGCAAGGAGCCCTGGGATCTCAAGAAAGATTATGACAGAGGGCAGGGATGAAATCAGCTCCCTTGGCAGGTCAAATCCTGTCCAAAGGCTAGAACCGGGTAATTCCAATTTGAAGCCATAGGCTGGCGTATGCTCCTACAGAACTGCTCTTTCTTCTACATGCAGTTTTAAGAAGGTGAAATTTAAGTACTGAGTATCTGTCAGGTTTTTCCTCTCACCTACCTCCAACAAGTTTAAGTCTCGGAAAATATTTATACTATAATTAAGTTTATAACTCACACCAGAAAACCCAAACATTCAATTCTCTAAGTTTAGAAACAAATTACAATTTCGCTGCAGTATTACTATGGCAATAGTAATACGGCAATAGGAACAACGGTGGTGTGTGGGTAACAGGTTTGTTCACACTGTTAAGCTACAGGCTGCCAAGGCCATACTGGGGAAGGTCTATAATCACTTTCACAACATAGATCAGTGTTGCACCAACAGATGTTTTGCACTCTTGTTACAGTTAAAATAATTTAATTACCACTGTTATTCATTATGAGGAGTCATTTGAGTTACAACCCTGTAATCAAAGAATGGTATCTATTATGCCGAAACTACTGGAACTACAGAATATTTAAGAACAACAACAAAAAACCAAACCAAAACACTATGGTAAACACCCGACATTTTTTTCGAAGTGTACAAACACTTTTCCAGCTACATTTGACCGTTAACCTGATTGCCTCACCTCAGTATCATTGTTGAGATTCCACAGGTCAAGCCTGCCCATCCCATCCACGCAAGCAAACAAGGCAGGGTGAGTTGGAGACCACATCACATCATAAACATAATCTGAGTTGTCTTCAAAGGAGTAGAGAGGTTTGTTATTCTGAAAAAAGCAAACATAATGCAATACCAAAACTCTGCACTTCAAAATTATAAAGCTAATGGGTAAAGCAAAATACAGGAACTTCTCAACAGCATTATCAGCAATAACTAAAAAGTGATGCACATTTTGACTTACTTTAAAAAATGCCTCTGCAAAAAGCAGCCAAAAATTAATGCTGTTATTAAAGGGATGCTTTCCAAAGCATGCAGCCTTTTTGCTGGCTGCTACTATAAAACAATCAGTAGCAAGCCAATATTGTAAGAGATTGTAAATTTTAATGCATTAAGAATCCTGTAAATCAAGCCAATGATAATTCAGTGACAGCACTTCAGACTATTACTGGGAGATTCTAACTCTGCTTCCTCTGCTTTGCATTTCTCAGGGCATCAGACTAACAGAGAAAGAGGTAATTCTGGCAATGGGCATGATAGATATTTCAATTGTGAGCCTCATGGAGTTTAACTGACATCAATTTTGGTGCTGTCCCTTAGTCCTCCACAAAATTGTAGCAAAACATTTGCCTTATGCATAATACGAAAGTAACTGATTTTACAACATGATTTACATTTGATTTCATTGTCATTGTTGTTGATAACAAAGGGCAAAAGTATGAACAGAATGGATCAGAAGTATACAAATGATGTACAATCTGAAAGCAAAGCTTTATGTTAACTATAGTTTTGTTCATCAGCTGTCTCCTCTTTGCAGGACTGCTGCTAGGAACCTAGAGAGCTTCACAAGATTTGACTTCAGTTTACTGAAGTTTCTTAAGTAGCTTACATTATAGCACCACCTTGTGTCAAGGACTGAAGAAAACCACTGAACTATCTATGTAAGTTACCTTAGTTGTCCAAAGCTTTACTGTCCAGTCAAAAGAAGAGGTGACAAAAAGATGTGAGAAGTCTACAGGTCCAACTGCTGCATGGCAGTTGATACCTGTGATTGGTCCCTGGTGTCCTTCAAACATCTCACTGATTCCAGCTTTGCTGTTTTAGAATATATAACCAAGGTTAATTTATCTGGAAACCATACATGTGCAGACAGAGATAGCGCTGAAATGCAATTTAAATATAGCCACAATAAGATTTTGCTGCTTTGTATGGATGAGATGTATGGATACCCCACTGCAAAAGGCTTCATCACAACAGGACCACAGAAGACCAGGCTTGAATATGGACCTTAACTTCAACATCTATTTTCTGCTAACCTTTAGTGCCAAAATATACGAGAGAGAGAAGACACTCATTCAGCAGGTGCCAGTCCACACATTTAACTACATTGTTCTCCAAGCAATAGCTAAAACTTCCATTCATACAAAAACCAAAATCCAGTCCTCAGAAATGAGCGTAGAACTCCCACTGACTTAAGAGAAGTTGCACGTACCTTATGGACACAGCATTCAGACATAAAACAGTAACAATATATCCCTAATAGTCTCCTATCAGAAGCGATGAGAAGGGGGGGAAGAGATGGGAAGGATGTTACACAAAAGTGATACAATTTTGGGTATTCTGGAACCAAAAAGCTGTGCAGCAAGGGTGATGTGTATTTGAGATGAAACCTGGACACTCAATTATATTTAAGAAACCAATTGATAAGATACAGTCAGACAATTTCAAAATAGATTGAACAGCAGGAGAAAAGCTAGCCAATTTAAGATTTGTGCGTGATGTTACTGTACAATTATCTATAGAACCAATACGAAATTTGGAATGTTCTGCTACAATTCAAATGTATAAAACCGCAGTGACCTACGCTGCCCTCATCAACACAAACAACTCCCAGTCACTGAAGGCAGCATAGTACCAATTCAATATTTCAACAACTTCTGTTTTTAATGAAGCTTTTACTCAGGAAAAAGCACGCACTGGAATTCATATACAGCTATTTTGAACTCCTTCAAGACAAAGGAGTAAACATGCACTATAAATAATTTTAGGAGTGTAAAGCATGCAGGGACTCATCTTTTCACGATTTTTATCTCCTTTGAATAACTAAAGTTTGTATTTACCTGCCATGGCGGCATGCAGTGTACACTGAGCCTTCTTCACTGCCAACAACAAAGTTGTTGACATCTCCAATAGGGAAGGACATGCAAGTAACAGCCACAGCCTTGGACTGTTTATGAACCAGCTCCATGCTATCCTGTAGTGAAAATATCAGCAACTTACTTAAAAAAAAAAAAAAAATTGAAATATTAACATCTACAAAGTCATTTAGATTTTTCAATAGTAGGGGTTTTTTTTATATTTTACTTGTACAGAATTGGGTAGGAATAAGAAAGTTATTTCTTGTTAAAATTGTGTTCACCACTAACACAAGTGCAACAAAAATATACAAAAGGATCAACAGACAATATGTGATTCCACACGTGGGGAAATATTTTATCAAATACTTACCAAGCTACCTCAAGTATAATTCTGTGTGTTGGGAAAATGTTTATTAATGCTTTTTAGATTCATTAAGTTTTTACAATATATTCATCTGGAATAGATACTATATATATCCAAAGTTATCTTACCTGTGGTTGGGAAAGCATGTCCAGACTCCAAGAGCATATTTTCCCATCAGTTGAGATACTAATCAAATTATGAGCATTCTGCGTCCCAACAACATTTACACAGTACACTGGGTGCTAAGAAATGTAAAATACTATCAGAAAAAGGAATTTCCAAGTAATAACCAATTCTGGTATAATTAATATACAGTAAAATATACAACTTCACCATTTAACAAAGCATAAAAGGTCAATCACAGTATGGTACAAAGAATACTCCCCTATAAAACTGATATCTGTTTTTCTGACACTTTGATTTTTATGAATAGCCCAGTTCTTCAGTGATAGCATTGGCAAAATATGGACATAAACATTTAAGCATTATCAATCAAGTGCACTGGACAGAGTTCCCTAGAGGTTAAATACACCTCAACAGGGAACAGTCCTTGAAGATATTTCACCCCCTACCGTATGAGCAGCAGCCGAAAGTGGAGTTCTCTGCACTGGGGTTCTCTTATTGCTGCGATTATCCCATAGCACTATTTGGCCTGAGTATGTGCCACCAACCACCAGATTGGGATGAAATTTTGCAAATGTAGCTGACATCACTGCTGACTGAAAGGAAAAAAACCAAACAACAAAATACACAAAAAACCCTATCATTCAACGACGCTATGTCTAAAACTAAAAAAAAATGGGACCAAATATCAGAGTAAGTTCTTTGCCTAGATTTATTCGATACACTATTTCACTGTCCAATTACTTAAGGATTCACAAACCCTTTGTGAACTCCCAACAGTCTTTTAGTTTTAACTTGTATTCATAAAATGAAGTTTTCCTCCTCTTTCAGTTGTATGCATTTGTATTCCTCCTAGCATAGTTTGTTAGCAAGGAAAGGCCCAGTAATGCACAAGATTTTAATAATGTTTTGCCACATTCTGTGGTCATTTTCTTAGAGAACATACAAATCTGTTTCGATACAATAAAGTTACTTTTGCAACCTGGGCTTTGACAGTAATCTGACAACATGAGATTAAATTTTGATTCAACTATGTAATTTTTCAGAACTATGGCATTTTGAAAATAAAGTGGCTATCCCAGGCCTGGCATAATGGAAGAGATTTGCATGTTTTTATCTTTCAGAAAGCTACTAGAAAACCTCCATCTGCCTTTTTCTTGATGCGTATGTTTCTAGTTTTCATAGTTGCTCCATCTCCTCAGGCCATCTTCATTTTATTCAGTAAACTAAGCTCTAGTAGTATACAGTCCCACTCAATCCCCTTACACACAAACCTTCTTTGTGGTTCAACCATTACACAAGAAGGTTTTTTGGTTTTTAAATAAATTAAAATAAGAAAATGAGTTCTCAAACAAGACTGAATTCTGAATGATGTCAGAAATTCTGAAACAGAATAATGTTTCTAAACTGAAATCTCTAGCTATCAACATCTGTTTGCAAATACATATGGTTAAAGTGAATGCCAGCCCAATGAAATCATTATGTTGACAAGCATAAGGAAGGTACATGTCCAAGTTCATCAATATAAAATCTTTAGCCTCCCGAGACAGAATCATACCTGGCAGTGAAAGACATACTCTGGGGTAGTTTTCTTGTACTTCATATTCCATACAAGGGCCACCCCATCAGGCTCATGAGGTGCATCCTCATTGTTGTTGTAAGAGGCTACAAGTAATTCTGGGTACTGTAAAATAAGTGGAAAAGACTCAAAGTAAGCAAGATGACTAGCTAATGGTCCAGACAACCCTAGAATCTTTGTTTTCTTCCTCCAAAATAGGGTTAAAAAACCCCACCAAAAAACAAAAGCCACCTTACATTATATAGAAATGAGAAATTGTCAGTTAAAACTGTAATTGTTTCAAATTTAGCTCATAAAACAGCATTAACATACACATTAGAGTCTTGTTCTGTCTTTCATCATAGCTTGCTTTTAAATGTAAAAACCAGTACTTTTAAGTGAGCTTTTTTCAGTGAAGCTAACAGTTACCTCTACAAAGTAGTCCATAAACCAGAAACAAACATGCCAAAGACTTTCTTCATAATACAAACATTTTGCTACTTTTCACAAAAGATTAACAGCTCTGTTTACTTTTTGCAAACTATGGAGCATGCAAGGAACACATTCAGAAATACAGCCTGTATCAATTGTACTTACAGAAGTGTCAAGCGCATAGAACTAGAAGAATTTACAAAGATAACTGCTTAATGTAAGCATTACTTTTTACCTGAGATGACCAGTCCAAACAACTGACAACACGATGCTTTGACCAACGTTCATCAAAAAACTGCCTATTTAAGGACAGTTTTGCTCCTGCTTGAATCTCTCTATAAAGGCAATTAGCAGATATTAATCTTAGAACACTTTTTCAATTACAAATATTGTACATTCACAATAAAGTATTCAACGTTCACGTTACCCTTCTTTGTCTTCTAAGTCTCTTCCACTGTAGTCAAAGAAAATGTTGATTTGCTCAGAAAGGGCTCTTTCGACAATCCTTGTGGAGTGGTCAAAGAAACTTAAAAATTCTTCAGAATGCAAAATTTGTTGTTTTTCCTCTTCTGTAAGTTCATGAGGGGCAGCTGGAAAAGAATTATACGTACATTCTCTGGACTACATACTTTCACCAATTCTTTCCAAGAAAGAAAAAAGAGTATTTATCATGATGTTGGAAAATTTGTTTCCTAACATCCATAGATTTAAAATACATTTTTACATTTTGTATTTTGCTAGCTGATTGTTAAGATGTAAATCAAATTAATTTCAACTTAATGGAAAGAACAGAAGTTAAAAATTTATTGATGCCTTTCTTCACACCACACTCAGAAGTCTTGAGGTGAACTGTACCTTCTTCCTCCTCCTCTTTTTTTAATGTTTTTTCTTCCTCAGGTTCAACTAATGGTTTTGGTGCAACCACATCATCTTCATCTTCCTCATCTAAGGAGAAACATTATGGTGAGACTGTCAATGTTTCTAAAGAAGAACAGTAACATTCCATATGAATCTCAAATAAGCTGATGTAAAATGGTATCATTTAGCTTAAAATGGTTATATTTGTAAAATGTAGTCCCCAGGATAACATTATCTCAAACCAAAAGATCATTGGAACACTGTCTACACCTGGATTTTAGTTGCACTAAATTATGTAGTTGTATAAACTGAAATAAGACACATAAGAAATTGTAAAGGATCCAAAGTGGAAATCTCTCTTACAAGTGTTTATGATTCCACACAAAACCAGGTGGTGGATGCATGTTCTGTGTAACATACTGACACATTAATGCTGCAGAATAAAGAAAAATCAAATGTCTAAAATAGTCTACAAAGCAGCTGCTTACTTGTGATCTGAAACCATCAGAGTCTAATGGGTCTTCACACGGCATGAAGATGGCTTACATTAGCTTTCAGGTTGCTATTCTGAGAGGCAAATTTTGCTAAAGATAATAGCAGGGAGATTACATTTTTTCTGTCATTCTAAATGCAAGTCTCATTATCTGTATCATGTTTGGCAATGAGAACTTTACAGCAAAATGTGTTTTCCCTAATTGCAATGAATAACATAAAATGTTAATGCTCAGGAATACTGACAAGGTTTACAGCACTTTTTGAATTTCTGCATTTTATTCTTTGAATACCGTAAACCAGAAAATAACTTTAAATGACTTAGTGTTGTGGAATATGCATTTCCTGGCTTTTCTTCATCCACTTTCTAGAATAAGCTTCTGAAAAGACTATTTTTATTGGTTAAACAGGTATGTCATCTGTCTATAAGGGAATGGCAGCAGGAGTCTGCTGCATGCCTCATCACAAGTAATGAGACAGTATTCAACAGGGACTATGCTTGTTTGTTGCAGCCGTCTCCCTGACCCGTGTTCAAAGTTATCTAACAAAAAAAAAAAGTATAAAAAAAAAAATCCACATGCACGCACAGAAAAAAAAGGGTGGTCAAGGGATGGGAACCAGCTGCCAAGCCATGGTCCCAGCAGCCAGGCCAGCTGACTAGATAGCAACAACCAGATGGTACTGCTAGGATTGTCTCTCTGCTATGAGAGATGGCAATGGGATGGCACAACATTTTTCTGCCTGACTGCTTCCAATCATGTCTCTCCCCAATGGCAAGCCTGTGCAATTACCAGTACCCCAGGAGGTCTACAGACAAGCCTTTACCCTGCAAACAAAATACAGCTTGTAGGCCATACCAGCTGCCAAACCACACACATAGTGATAGGTTTAAAGAGGTCTGAAAAATCTTTCTAACGCCATAGTATAAGCAATAAAAATATAACTGTACCTGCAGGAAAGCAAGCTTTAAATGACACTGTATAATGCACACAATAATACAAACTCCAACTTAATCAAAATGATAATGACGTATGCCAATCCTACATTACTTGAAATTGAGCGATTTTTACGTTCTGACAAGTTTACAGAACTAGGATAAATGGCATGAATGATTTCAATATATGCTCATACTTTTGAACCAAATGGTGAAGGTTAAAATCTTTCCTTTCAAGGGCCTCAATCAGCCACAAAGGAAAACAGTAATCACTGTCTTTTCAGCCAGCCCAACCGCATTTGTCAGCCCTTTCTCCGTCAATGCAGCCAGAGCAATCAACCTGCCAAACATTCAGAATGGAAAAACAATCTGAAAATACAGGGTATAATGCACCTGCCAGTGAAAATGGCCATTTCAAGAAAAGCTAGTGATCTCAGTGACCCTGCTGAGGAGGCGGTGGTGCAAAGGGGAAAGAACGCGTAAAAGAATTCTTAGTGATCTCCACTCTCTTGCACATTGACACTTCCTTACAAAGCATGCCAATTACAGCTTTTGTGCTACTTAAAAAAAATGAAAGCTTTTTTGGGCAAAATAATCACGCAGAGAAACAGAAAGACACTGCTCCTTTTCAGATGGATTCGCATGTACAGCGGACTAGTAATCTGAAAACTGTATAACTTGTAGCAATTCTAAAGAATGGAATTCTTAATGTCAAATCACTATAGGTGTGAACACTGATTAATTAAAAAATGTAATATGAGTTAACACACATGATTTTGAAAACAACAAATACAGGACCACGTATTCACATTACAGCCACTTGGATAAAAATCCCCATCTTGTTCACCCTGCCAATCAATCTTCCAGATTTAAATGATGCCTTCAAATTCAGAAATTTGGTTTTGGGTCACCCTGGATACATTATTCTAGCTTTGAAAGTCCCAAATTAGAAACTTCAGCCCAACCCCCCATTAGTCATACTACACTGATTCTAAGTACCATTTTCAGTGACAGGAGTCAAATTCTTGTCAAATGCAGATGGTCAACCCCTTAGTGCTAAGTGACCTCCTAATCTACATATTTTATTCAAAAGATCATATAGTTGATTGCTCCTGCCTTTTAATGTTTGAAACATAAATGGCATATATTATACAGAGATCTAAATTCCTTCATAGTACTTTCACTGCATACAGTCAGCTGATATTACTGCATTTAAATGCAGGATACAGCACTTATTTTAATATTCTCAAAGTATCAGACTTGAAATTGAACATGTCATCTCACTGTGATTTATCTCTAACTACCTAAATCTAAAACCTTCTCTCTAAAGAAAGAAAAGTCATATGCAAACTTTCTCATTAAAGGATCTGGAGAAAAATAAAAACAACATACCACAAAAAAAAACCACATATACAAGTTCTTGACCTCACTATCCTAAACTAGAATGCTTTCTTATCTGAAACTAGGATGCTTTCTCACAGAAGTTTACAATCAAAAAAGGCAGCACGAAGCTGTTGGACAACAAAAGAGACAAGAAATTTTTGTTTTAATTATTTACTCCTGTCTCTCCTTTATCTTAAATGTATTTAATAACAGGCCAGGTGCTGGTATTTGCAAGGAATTGGCATAACAATAATATATTACCCAGCAAACACTGAAAGATTCAACATACTATTTCTGAAAAAGTTCCATATCTAATAAATCAAGAACCCATGACACAGTGGTGTACTGCATTTATTTCAAGTCAGCTACGTAAATTTGGAAACCTTAAAGGCACTGTCTAACTTCATCCTCTTTATTCATTATTGACTATACCTACTGGCATTTTATGTCACTTCAATTGTCAGTATACCAAATACAATTTCACATTTAAAAAAAGGCTGCTAAGACTTAGAAGTCGTAGGGCCATGAAGACAGGAAATGGGACTCTACGTGACATCAACATACTGATGAATATTCATTATAACATGCTAAGAGATTAACTCCATGTTATTTCTGACAGGCGAACAGGAGATCTAAGGTCACAAACTGAGCAGTAAAGATTGCATAAAAATAGCAGCTACTTTAATAGCGACAGATTTCTTGTCAATGAATGCTAAAAACAGGTTTAATGAACTACTGAATTTTTACTTTGAATTAACATCAAAATTGTGATGTATTTTGGCAAGACAGAAAGAAAAGCAGTGCTGTAAATTAGCCTGCACCTAGCAGTAACACTATAGAGTGAAGTTCCAGTTGTCTGAGTAATCTGTTGCTGTGGAGTAGGTTAATCAAAGTTAAATCATCTGTGAAATGGGTGGCTTTTGTTAAGCCGAATGTCTTCATATCAAGTTTTCCCATCTATATTTCACTGTACATTTAAGGCATGTACAGGATAATACATGAATATATAAGGGTCTGTTATTTCTTTTCAAAATATTAAAACGTAAAAATGCTACGTTCACTGTAACAGCATCCAAGAAGCCAATCCTATAGACCAAATTGTTATTACTCAGCTTAAGTCAGAATTAAAAGGACAAAAATGGTTAATATTTTCATTTGGTGTCTTGGAGACTTTACCAGACAGTAATTCCTCAAAAAGTGGAGCTAATGCAGTAATACTGTCTGCACATGCACAATATTGTACAGCAGCACTAAATAACAAGTATCCCGTTAGCCCAGGAAAAGCCTTAATTGTGATAGCTGGGCAGAATCATATTCCCCTACATGCCTATCTTCCTTTGGATTAACTACTTCAAGGACTCATAACACATCTTTATTGGGTGTACTGGTGATGAATTTCTTTCCATGAGAATTTGAACAATATGTTAGCAAATCACAAAGGAAGAGATCAAACATTACAGTAGAGAGCAGTGTAGCAAGAAGTACAGATAATAAAAAAAAATTTAGCACCAATGATTGCAGTAGTCTGCATGGTGGCCAACATGGAGCCTGCAGAACATTAAGACATATACCAGGGTTCACATCTAAATTGCATCTCTGTTGCTGAAACTGCTTCTGCTGCCTGCTAGAAAGAAATGAGTGTACGAAGGGAACACAATTTCAAATGTATTTTCAGAGAGTAGATCTGAAAATCTGCTGCCTGGCAGAGCATGCCAAATAGAGGCTAAATAACAGCCCTAATAACCAGTTGACCACACTAACCAAAAAACACGTCCACCAAAATTGGACAATGAGGGAAGCAGGCAGCAGTGTTATACACAGCATCATGGGAAGTGAGAAATGGATTTAGATAGTAGAAAAGAGGATGGCAGAACAAGGATGCTGGGGAATGGAGCAGCCTAAATACAGGATGTTCGTGTTATGATGGTGACAAAAATTATTAAAGTGTAATAATGGCATAGAGACATAGACACTCAGGCTTATTAGTTATGAAATAAGGGAGAACAGACCGAGTATGGCATAACACTTTTATCAAGCCAAAATAAATTTATTTGGTCCCTAAACAAAAAAGATGGCCATCATTACTGTATCACAGAATGACAAAAACCCCAAAACCACGAACAGGACATGCCAAAAGAACAAGAAAAAAAAAAAAAAAAAGGGTGTATTTTCTCTGCTACATTCCTCAGAACAATGAACCATTTCATGATTTCATTTCTTTTTTTTTACATAATAAATACAGCTGCTACAGAAACAGTAGGGTTAGAAGAATAAGGCTATTGAAAATTCTGGAGAAAAAAAACCCAAAAGTGTGTGTGGGGAAAAAAAAAAGTAGTACTGAAGACAGACACGTGTCAGTATTTTCAAAGAAAGAAGTTTGAGAGCACCAAGACTGCCACGCCTGACACCATTTCTTACTGTGTTTCTCTTTCTCTATATCCTTAGTCACTTACTTGTATACATGGGACCTTGAGGAAAGAACAGCTTTGGGTTACACCCATCATATGAAAAGCCCATAAAACAAGTATTGCAGATTTACCTTCTAAGTCTACTTTGGATGTGGGCATCTTCCTATAAGAAATGTGAAACATGTTTATTAACTTCAATTAATGGGGATATTTAATATTCTATACTGTTCAGAATACAGTGAATGACTTCCTGTGGCAAAATACTTAGCCCTCTAAAGATGACTCAATCTCTAATCACAGAGTGAAACCGATTTCTAGGAGAGATCCTGATTTTATTGTTTTACAATATTAGAAAAAGAATCAATCTCCCTAAGATAGGCAGTTTCTCAAGTTCTTTGAGGTCATATTAAATCAACATAGTACTGCAATACAATAATGGATGTTGTGAGAACTGTTAGCACATTAAATGCTTCCACCTCTTAAGGAAGCTGTCACATTTCAAAATTAAGAGCTGGGCATTGTGTAAGAGAAGACAAGGCTATCTACTATTTTGGATACAACACTTCAAAGGGGTGGGAGTGAAGAAATGTCAAAAAGTCATAATTCCAGCAATGATACTTTCTGTCTTAGCATAAAGAGGCTATAGTGCCACTAGCACTGAGGTCACATTCTAGCTCTAGCATCTAGGGCTGCATGCAAACTGCTCATTCTTTCATTACAAATGGAGAGGGTCACTGGCTCAAAACGGTTGCAGCCAACAAGCCTTGTATCTGCAAGATAGTGGGGGGGAGTTACTTCATATTTGAGTATTGTCTAGGATGGTGCAACATGCCTGCACTATACAGAAGCATGAACATATGAACTTAGTCTACCTCCCTTCTCTAACTATGGAATTTCCCTGTTTTGGATTTCTCAACTACTGAACGCAGTCTTTTCTATCAACTTCTGAGATGAGTGACCTTCGCATTTTAAAACCAGAACTGTTCAGGTGAAAGGTACTCATTATTTAAATTTAACTGTGTTTGTTACACCAAATCCAAAACGGGCATCTCCAAAGGCCAACTTTAAGTTGAGGACATGAAATCTCCCCTATGTAACTGTCACTTCGTTTGTGTTGCCATAAATATTTCCATGACAATTAGGAACTGGTTTAGTTTAACACCAGTTTTCCCCTACTTCCTATCTGTCCCACCAGACAGATTAGTTGTAGCTTAAATGTTTCCCAATTCAGGTTACAATACAACTACATAACCATTGTGGTACACAGAAGTGGAACTGGTTTTTTAGTTTTGTTTTTTGTTTGTTCTTGTTTTTTGTTGTTCCCCCCCCCCCCAAAATCAGTGTTAGCACAATTCAACCTACAGCACAAGAGGACCTAAACCTGCAGAATGACTGCACAGCATACCTAATAAATCTGCTTCTATTTTCCTTTGTTCAAAAGCACAGCTCCCACAGCATTTTAAAAATCTCAAGATACGATAATTAAGAAAGGTCCAGTCCACTTCGTTTTATTAGAAAGTGTGAACATTGGAGCTAACCTAGCTAAGATGCAACTTGTTGCTGTACAAGGGAGCTACTGAAGATTACTTGTATGTGTAAATTCAGTTGCAAGCTCAACTTTCAAGTGTACTTTGTAAGATTATCTTTAGTTTACGGTATACTCAATAAAATAAATAAAAAACCCCTCAGATTGTGAGAAGAAACAAGAATCAATGAGATAAATTAAAATTAGATACATTCTATCTCATTGCACTCTGAAAATTCAGCATATTGCCTTTGTCAATTGTTTCAAAGATTTCAAAATTTTCTTCCCATAATCAAAATCTCTCACCTAGTGACTCTTTTTTTGGAGGCAGCATGATTTTTTTCTTTTTTTTTTTTTTTTTAACCCCATGTCCTAATTCAGATGTTATCATAAATTGTGAACATAGAGTTTAATTATGAATGTATTTAGGCAGTCTTAAGACAGACCTTAAAAAGATCCTCAATGCTGAAGTGATGAAAAAGCATCTGTAAGTGACTTCTGTGAAGTACACATACATAAAATAATGATGATGGCCCTCAAGAAAACAGTATTATTTTTAAGGTGGAATGGATCAGGAGACAACATCTGTATTGAGAGAGCTTTCCGGTAAATGCAGAAATACAGATAACCCGTCTTTCCAGCTCCACTACAGTAAACCTCAACTACAGCCTATCCACTGAGCGTAAAACTAGGATCATACAATCCCAGGCAGTTTCCACTGACAGCAGGCGGCAGAAGTAAAACTCTTCAAGTGCACAAACTATGAACTAAGTCTTCAGATTCCATGAACCTGACAGAGGGGAGGGAAAAATCCTGAGAAATTAAAGGAAAAAGTAGGGGCATGGGAGAAATGAAAGCAGGAAAACCCAGAACGCCTATCTGTGCAGGGATACAGATAAAATGAAGAATGGAAAAGAAACGCAGTTAGAGAAAAAGCATATCCTCTGTTATTCTGGCTCACTGAATAATGAAGTTTGAAAGATCTGGTTTGTGTTCTGAAGATGCACCAATCCCTTATATTGGATACCCCGAGATAAGAAGGGAAGACTTCTCAACACAAAGTATTGTTGCAATTTACTTCCTTTCTTTTCCCTCCCCTTTCCCCCCCCGCCACTTAATCTCATTGACAGTGTCATTTGCATCTAGTTAAACTTGCCAAAGTGACTTCAAGACACACTCCAGACAAGAGCAGCACATTGATGTAGACTGGAGCAACAACAATTCTGCATCACTTGTATTACACTTTACACTTTATATCATCTGTATTACACTTTCAGGTAAATTATACAGTTTCTGGAATTATACAGTTTCTGGAAACACCAGCATAAGATTTCAGTTGAGTATTCTCTTCACGTTTTAAAAAGTGCTTTTTCCTCCTTGCATAAACACCAAAAAGTTCACACACCAAAGAGCAGGAAAATGCAAAATTATGAATGTAGAATTAGGTCCTAAAATTGCTAGCAAAGACACATACCCAAAGTCAGTCATATTAAACAACTACGAGATTTTGTTGTAGAACTACATATAAACTAGGTCAAGATTAGTATTTTCATTTGCAGCTAAATTCAAGTGTTTCAACATTGAAAAGCAAATTTGTTAGCCAACTACGTTTTCTTTGGAAAAATTTTCTGAAAAGCAAACAAGTCAGAAGGAAAGCATATGTTCAATTGCTGCGAACAGAAACTGCATGGGTTAATAGAGAGATCAGTTCCTTCTTTTAAAACTCAGTCTATAAGCTCCAGGTATAAAAATTCAAGTGGGAGGGTTTAATTGCTAAGCTTGTTGTAAGGATACACAGTCTTCAAGTAAGTTGTGTGTGGATTCTTAAATGTCATAAATGCAAGATATATCCCACTTTAATTTATCAGTTGTCAGCTAATTAAGCAACTCGGTGTCTAATCTGAATTTACTAGGAGTGAGAAAATACCATGTATTAGTAATAAAAGTAATGTTAAACAAGATGCAGAATGACAGTATCACTCTTAAGCATGAATTTAATAATTGAATTTATATCAATTATCTCACATATCAACCTTCATTCTACCTTATTAAGTTTCACTTCAGTCAGTCATCATTATTATAATAAAAGAAAAGAAAAATAACTTAAGTAGTAATAAGTTAACCATTCACCTTCCTTTGGCTGAGTCATAACAGGTGTTTGCGTCTCCTTTGTATATGTAACGATTTCTCGAGGAGGAAAGTCAACTTGTGTAATTTTGGCCATTCCAAGTTTAACAGGTCCACGTCTAAATAAAATTGGTAGAGAAATCAGAAAAACTATTTAACTTTATGAATTACTTCACATTTTGCCTAGAATAATACCCAAATCATCATGTCACAGCACTGCTTAGTCAAACTTAAATCCAGTGGAAACTTAACTCTGAGGAAGTCACGATTATGACTAATATTTTATTATCATTATTATTTAAAACCAGCAGCTATTTATACATCTGCAACAAAAAGAAAGGTATGTAAATATATATATAAATATCTGGATTATAGGATATAATTTTAAAGTTTTTCTCCTTGTGGTTGACTAGGGTACTGCTACATATATGATATATCCCTATTTTCAGTGGAACAGATCTGCTGACATGAGTCATGTTTGTACAGCAATGGTTCTAGGATTTTAAAGCTTAAAAAACAGCTTAGGTATTCTGAAGGAAAAAGCATTTCCTAGTCCTTTTAACTTTGCTGCCCTTTTTTGTCTACCTCTAAGGTACTATTTAGAATGCAGAACTGCAAGTCTAATCTGAAATTCACACACTGACAAGTGATTTATCCATAATATATTACTCCAGAATACGATACTGAAAACGTCTGAGCTTCTGACTTTAGCTTATGGAAGATCCTATAAACACAGATATAGCTAGTATCAAACTACAATGCATAATGTACTTCCAAAAACCACATAACATTAATTCAGTCATTGTAACTTCCTATAAAAGCTAGTTTCAGTATGTATTGTAGTAATACTGCAATGATCCAACAACAATTTACTTATATGAAATTTAGTTTATTATCCACCCTTCTCCTAAGATAAAAGTGAAAGAAAAAGAGTAATCCCTTTTGAAAGGTTTTAGTGGGCAGAATCATAATTCTTACAGCATGATATGGTTTTTAGTAAGTGCTTATAATGAGCTACAGCTTTTATAAACATATTTATAAGAAAAGATGGGAGTCACTCTGTTTTTAAATACAGTTATTCTAAGCTTTTTATTTTAAAGAAATTACTTTTTAAAGTTTACATTTTGCCAAAGAAAGACTCATAGAAAAACATGAATAAGTAAGTTTTGTTATTAGAAATAAGCATCTCATGTATATTAAATAATATAAAAATTTCCCATTGCAAGCAAACTGCACTAAGTCTAGGGATAATGAATTTCTGTCACTCACAGAACAGTCTCTTAACAACAACTTGAAGTCTTAAAGAAAAAATAAACTCTTATACTTATTATCTGTAAGTACATGGAAGAGGGAATATAAGAAATCTATGCAATACCCCAGATCGGAATCAGAGTGGAGCTGAAGAACTGACGGATCAGTATCCCAATGCAGCGTCCTGATACCCCAGGTTGAACAATCATGCAGCATTAGCAAAAAAGGCCAGAGATTAGTGAAGCAAATACACACTATGAAATGCTAGAGTTACAGTAAGCTTATAGTTATTTCATTGTTCACAAGAAACAAAGCAATGTAACATCAGTTAAGGGAAATTCAGCAACCATTCAGTGCAATAACACATGCAGTAAATACAAAAGTTAAAAAGCAAACAGAATTCAGAGCTATTAGAAAAGAATTAAATTATTTTAAAGATTGAAAGTTAAAGATCTGCAAACAAACACAGCCTTTATGAGAGGCAAATAAAAATATTTTAAATTCTGACAAGAACCATTAAAACCTTCAAATTCCTTTTTAAATCTGTTCAGATTTGTTCATGTCATACGAAGACAGATGTGTTAACGTAATGCAATCTTGCCCAGAGCAGTAAATATGTGGAGGAAACTGTCATATTGGTAAAGGAAATGAGTCAACACATAAGCTTTTTGGTAGAGGGGCAAAAATGCATTTCCACTGGGATACAGAACTGCTAGAGTTTCCAAGATGTGACATTGCAGTAATTATGGGTTAAGCACTGCCTTGGGCTTATAAGTGTCATGTGATTTAGAGCCAACTCCATTTAAGATATTTAAATCTCTTAGAAATAGTGGGATTTATATTAATAACACATTTCAAAGTCATGTGGAATAATGAACAGAATAGATCATTTCAAGTCACTTTTGTATCAGAAGACATATGAAGGGGGAAATAAATCTTCCTACTCCCTTCATTTTTAGCCTTCATCCGTTCTTCACAAATTTTCATTTAGTCTACTGCCTGCTATCAGGCTTAGGCAGAATTTTAAAACAAGCTTATAAGACAGAGGTTAACAGACTAACATGCATGGTTTTTCTGAAGTTCTTAGATGCTGTTATATATTTTTTTTAAAATCATGTTTTATAACAAATAAAAAATAAAGAATATGTAATATTTTACTATGCTAAGTCAATAAAAGGTAATTTTCCATTTCCATCCCATAGATGGTAATGTTCTCATAAACCAGGTGCAGAATTTCTAAAGGTAAAGTTGATCTCAAAAATGTACAGGCAATGCCATAAAAACTCATAAATATGGGTGTGTCATGCACTACCTTGTTCTTGTAGAAAGTATGCATTAGAAGAATAATTAATTATAGTTTAATTAAGAATTACAAATCCACTRTCTTCATATTTAGCAAATCATTCTACATAACTGCTAATGCATCCACAGCAATAGCTTAATACCTAAATCTCTAAAACCTTTCTATATCTTTTGTGCATCAGAAAGTACACCATTTTACCATATAGCTAATTATTTTGAGTATACTTATTCTTTAGGTCTCTGCTATTTTTCTTGACCAAACAGATTTAAGCTTGGGGTTTACTTTGGTGCCTGAGACTTCAAGCTGAGTATTGCTCATATGTTGTTCAATCATGCATTTAAAAAAAAAAAAAAAAAACCAAAACCAAAAAAAACCCCAAACAAACACCAAACCACCACCACCCCAACCTTCATGATGCTTCTGCAAAGCATTGCTTCTGCAAAGGATGACTTATCTACAGGTCCAAATGCTGCATTACCACAATATTTGTCAAACATTTTCTCAACTTTTTCAATCCCACTTGAGACAAACTTGGGGAAAGGGCTATGAATTTAAAAGGCTCCAACTTTTGTGCCTGCTTAAGACCCAGCCCTTACTGAGGTTGCTTTCCTGCTTTCAAAGCATTCTTTTAACTTTCAACAGTTGCTTCAGTGGCACCAGGGATAGTCTGCCTTTTACAATAGTTCAAGTCAAGAAGCAGTACAGGATATACAGTTAAATCTTTCTCAGAGGTATTCTTTTAAAATAAAGGTAACATTCCGAGAAAAAATTCACATATTATATGTGTACCAAAATGATGTAAAATACTGTTCCTTTTGCTTTCCAGATGTTTGTTATGCCTTAAGTTAAATGAATTTATCTACAAGCTTCAGTGAACAGAAGTTCCTATTCTTCCACATATGCCCGAAATTCTCTGTATCCAGGAATATTCCTAACGCTTCCTATATCTCTAAAAAGTATTTTCTTCATTTAAACTAATTCTATGAAGCATCCACCTAACCTAAAAGTAAACCAACTGTATTAATTTCCATTCTTGAATTTATACTCTTAACTGAGGAAAGAGAGAAAGAACAGTATCAAGCTGGGAACCAAACTCTTTACTGATGAAAATAAAGCAAGACAGATGGAAGTAACAGCAGGAACACAGTCTGAACACTGCTCTACTAATTACTAAATAAGTAAAGTTACTGGCAAGATTCAGCATCATAGAGGAGAAAAGACTAAACTAACAAAGGACATCATCTTTGTAAAGTATAGTTGCAGCATGACCAGAGAACAAATGGCCATAGACAAAAAAAAAAAAAAAAAAAAAAAAAAAAAAAAAGAACTAAATAATACACTAATATGAAAGGGTTTGTTTTAAGATTATCAAGCATAGTGGAACAACTTGGGCTAACATATCTTGATATGAAAGTCACCTGTGAAATGCCAGGCATAATGCTAAGGGATATCACACAGTCCAACTTTTCCCATTAACTTCCAGGTTCAAGTGTACGTGTACATTAGGAATGCTGTACAAACTTGTACTAATAGACTAGGATATAGACATCTATTTACTGGGGGAGGGGAAGAATGTTATCTGGTGGTTGGAGAATAAGCAAGGGGACTCTAACAGTGACTCTATATAGCCTTCAATCTAGCTATACATTCATACCTCCATGCTTTCAAGACCACAATCTTTTTATGCTTCCATGTCTGAGAAATTTTCAAGAGGCAGATTTAGTTTAAGTGTTTCCAAATGCATGAAGCTATAGAGGCTTAGGATACGAGTTTTCTCAAGGCTTCATAAGAAAATGTATGCATACAACATTATGTTACTATGTCCGAGGAACATACAATCGGAGAGCACAGTACACCTATGAGGTGGGGATAAATTCAGTACACAACATGGTGTTCAATTACAGCTATGTGGCCTATACATATTGTTTCATATTGAATTTAAATTATGTATGAAAGGAAAGAAATTCTTGTTTTTAAAAAAAAAAGTCATCATCAGATAATTCTTGTTTTTTCTTTTAGACAGTGAATTTAAATATAAAATGACAATTTAATAAGCAATCACAGATTTCAAATAATTTAAAATTTGCTTGTTACTCAGTTAAGGAACAATTATATTGGTTCTTTATTAAAATGACAGGTGAACTTCAATTGCATAGTGAATATGCTATGCACAAGATCACACCTGGGCACTGCTAAAAAGAAAAAAAGACAGTTTGGGTTCACATCTGCTGCCTGATGTATTCTGTGTTTTAACTTAATGGTTGCTACTTAGAAATAGGCACCTTGTAACTTTTGTTCAAGTCATTAAAATCTTGAAAATTTTCAGATTAAGATTGTATACAGTTACGCGTGCATAATCCACATGAATACAAGACATTACTGCAGTCTTTTTAAAAGATGTTTCAAAGCAGTGTAAGTATTCACTCTTTCTCCAAAACAAATACTCATATAAACACGAAAGTAACTGATGATAACTGCTTTAGTAACTGTGCTTTAACTAAACTTCATCCACAACACATACTCAGTAAATTTTAAGTACGTGAACTTAATTTGCTGAGAAAATATAATTTATCAATATTAATAGGCAAATACTGCTCTTATTTGCAGACTGTGCATGGGAAACAGTAGAAATACGCTTTGGAAGTATTGTTTCCCACCTTATCACCCATATATTGCCACTTTGAATTCCTAGTTTAACAGAAATATTTATCTGACTCTCTTTAGAGCAGCATTTCTCAAACTGTCATGCACAAAAAAAATGGTCAAATAGATGTAGCAAGTACTGGAACTGAAAAAAAACTGTGGCTGTACTAACATGGTGCTATGTTTTGGCCAAATGAGAGAGATTGTGAGTGCTATAGTTGTGTTACAGGGATGGCTGCAAGGTGAAATAATGAGAAATACTGTTCTGAGTGGGGGGATTAAAATCAGAAGCAAGGCAAAGCTTGTCAACAGTATCTTTTATTAGACCAACTAGAATAGAGGGAAAAAGGAAATAGCCTATCATCCATACCCACCCTCCTTTAGAAAAAGCTGGGAAGAGCCCAGAAGTTGGACTTTTCCAGTTTTCTGTTGTCCTGAGACATTCATGCTTACCACAACATTACCACAAGACATTCAGACTCATTTTACTTTAAACTTGCAAGTTTAAACAACTCCACGTTAATGTTGGCAATTTCAAATTAGTAAGTGTACTTGCATTTCAAATTTTAAAGTAAAGTACTTCTGTAAAACAGTCACTGTTCCCAGATTCAGTAACACTGTAACCTCATATTATTATATTATAATCAAGTAATTAACCTTGATTTCTTCTAAAGCTTAATTATTCAGAATACGAGTATTAAGCAAAGGAATATGACAAGGAAAGTGACATACCTAGATCCAACAGCGCCATCACCAGAGTCCTGGCTTCCAGCCTCACTTGGCGTACTCACAGATTTGGAAGACGGAGAGGTAGGAGGAGGGACTAAATAGTGAAACAGACAGGTATCCGCTGTTACTACTCGCAGAGGTTGCACAGCTTAGGATGTTTTCAAATTAATTTAACATGAAGTATTAAAAAATAAAAAGTGATGGCAAACAAAAAAATACATGGATGAAAATGAACAGTAGAAAAAGAGGGGAAAAGACAGTGTTAACAATTCATGCTGGACTTTCATGCAATTGTTTGGCATTTATGCATCTGGTGCATACAAAAAAACATGGAGGGAAAGACATTTAAGAGAAAATGAATTGAAAATATATTTTTAAATGGAACTTCTGACAAATGATGGCATCAATTTTCAAAGGCTAATTTCCACTAAATCACATTGCTTAAACATAAAAGGAAGATAGTTGTTTGACATCAGTTTTTCTCAAAAATTAGACATTGAATGTATTTAACTGGTAATTTTGTTTCAAAATATATAATCACCGAAGCGTGGACCAAAAACAGTGGCTTTGTCATACAGCATACTATTATTTTTGTTCTAGTTTGAATCAAATCAACATAAATCCTGTGTATTACAACAAAGTTTCTAGTTTTGGGGGATTTTTGTGTTTTTAGTTGACAAACAGTCTAGTACTGTTATATTGAAACTTTCTTAAAAGTCAGTTCATTTTCAGCATGTAGATGAAGATTGCAATTACTGTTTAAAAAGCAACATGTTTTTTGTACATACATAGTAGTGAATGATATGCAATCTGATACAAACACAAAGCTATTTCGATATTTCTTTCAACTTTTCTTTTTAGAAATAGTGAAACTCATTATTCAATGAAACAGGTTTATGCTTAAGAATCAGGGTGTGTGTTGAAGGTCCTCATATGCTTCATTTTTCAGCAATATGTAAAACATTCATAGAACACATTCACTCCTTAGCAACCCTTAAAAAGAACCTTTAACCAACTGAACACAATTTATATACATAAATTGGTATCCACTCTGTCAGGGGTCAGGCAAGGGAGAATTCTGAATTTAGATTTGCAACGTTTCTACAGAATTTCCTGAAATCAAAAGTATATTGTGAATTCTGAAGAATGTTTCCACCCCAGCCCAAAAGAGAGACATGACTCTGGGTGACAAAAATTCTACCCTAAATTTACAAAAATCACAGTGAATACTTCAATTTATTAAAAATTTATTCCTCCTATGGGAGAAACTTTTATATAGGTCTAGAGTTATCCTTCATAAACTCATACATACACACACTTACACTTTATACATATATCTATATAAATATAGGTGTATATGTGTATATATGAGTATATTTATATTCTTCAACTCATCATCGCCATCTACTGAATAATTTATACTAAAGGAAATGCCCAGAGGCCTTTATATTCCTACATTATTTTTGAGCGTTATCAGAAATGATGACATTTTAATGTCACCCTTTCTTAATTGAAGAGGTGACATTAGAAACATATCTTGTTACCGTGTACAAAGTCAGCCAGCGCTATCTAGCAGTAAGCATGGCCGAAAGAATTCAGTAGCTTAGTTTTGTTGCTACAGTGCCCTCTTGTGGGGCACGCTGTTTTCAAGAAAGTCTTCCCATTAGTGAGGTGAAACCTATTTAAAGGCCAACAGTCTTCCGAAAAGACCAAGTAAAATTCCACCTGCCCCAACAGAGGATGAAACTGTAATACCTTCTTGAAAGTTATTTTGATTCACTAACTTACGGCTTCTTATATAACGAGTATAGTAGATATCAAAAGCATACTTAGATTGTTAAGGTCCCTTCTCTCGTAAGGGAGCTACCTCTCTCTGGCAGTTAACAGGACAGGAATTGCCTTAGGAATTTTTAATACAATTTTCTATGAAGGAATCTAATCTCAAGCTATCCACCTACACCAACAATGCGAGCTCAAGCTATCTGCCCAAGCTGGTCAGCTGTGAGTTAGTTTCAGTTCAGGCATACGATCACTGTACTACCATACTTTGCCAGTATCCAGTCAGCAGACCCAAGCCTGCGCCTCAGGCATGCTACTGAGAGGTAGCGAGTAGGACATTTTAGCTTGACTTAGGATCCAGATCAGATCTGAGTATTTTGAAAGGGAACAGAATTAATTCCCTGAGAATCTGTGTACATTAAAGGGTGTGGTTAAGTAGATGCTCAATGGAATTAAACACAACACTCGCAGGGGTGTGCCCAGGTCTTACACGCCAGCACCTCAAAGAGCTTTTCACGAACAGCTACTCTAAGTCTATGTAATGACTTGCTTTGAGGACTGACTATCCTGTGGTTTTTAGATTCTCTCTCACAGATTTAAAAAACCAACCACCACTATATGCATTTCTGCAAGAGTCTCATCAGCTGCCTTAGCAAAACCTCACATAAGAAAGTGTTCAACTATTAGTCTGCCAAACAAAATCTCTAGCAGATAAGAACTGATCACTTAAAATGCTGTACGCTAGTGTTAACATAGCCCAAATACAGTCTCTAAACTGTGAGAACAGTTCAAACTACTAAAAATGACTGCTGTGGCTGTTGGAATGGGAGCAGCTATAATGGTGTTTATTCCACGTTCACTTTTGAACACTTGAGGACTATGCAAAAGCAATTATGAAGATATAGTCACAGATATACTATATCCATAACAAATTATTATTATTTTTTATTTGCAAACCCAGTTGAAATAGACCCTCACCATTGAGCCAAACTGAAAAATAAGTTTTAAATCCCTTAAGATTTCAGAGCTAGAGACAAAAAGGGGAGTTGAATTATCACACTCTTCACTTTCATCTTCCAGAGAGATGTGGCTACATAAAGGCAAAAAGCAACAACCAATATGCTAACCCATCCAAGAGTGGCACAGATATGAATCATCATCCTTGATAGTTAAATTTCATACTTAGCCTTGCTATTACTCCATCAAAGTCAGTCAGGTGTTTGAAATAAGGAAAATCAGGGTGTAAAAGATGCAGAAAGGAAACAAGCCAACTCTGCACTAAAATATCAGAATTTAAATTTGGCATTAAGAAAAAGAGAAAGGAAAAAAAATACAGAAGAATAATGTGCAGGGAAAATAGGAAAAAAAAAAAGAACAACAAATACATGATATTTATATATTTTACCTAAAATACTCTAAACAATCCACTAAGTGTAAAACATATCTTTTACAAAATAGTACTAGTAATGTGTACTGAAGCACATCACTTGACATTTATAACAGAGATCATGCAGGACAAAATAGTACAAAACCCAGACATGTATACCCCAAAAAATAGTGGCCAGAGAATTTTCATGCTAGTTATATAAATACCACAATCCTAACAAAAACAAACAAACAAAAAAACCACCACCACCAAAAAACCAAGAAAAACCAAAACCAGACCCCCAAAAAACCCCAAACAAAAAACCTGCAAACATTTATCTCAAATTAATATTAACATTCCTACCAACAGGAGACTCAGGTGTCAAGCCCATGCTCTGAAGTAATGCTTCAGCTTCTCTTCTCTTCTTTTCAAGATCAGATTCTTCTTGTACAGGAAGAACTTCTTTCTTCTGATCAGTCTAAAAAAAAAAAAATTAAATAAGTTATAGCATTTAACAGGTATTAAAAACTGTTTCATTTATTTTTTGAGATCTCTCAGGTTTTTTTATGCTACTGAAACCTATCATCATACAGGTTAGATACTTGACTCTAGTAATTCTGATGGTCCTTTCTGTAGATAAAGTAAACAGCAGACAGGAATCAAAAATTTGTAGCTTTGGTATTGTCTTTAAAAGTATATAACATGCAAAAAGTGTCTTCTCATTTGTCAAAATGACTGACACTTCATAAGATCAAGAATACCTTTTTTTTTTTTTTTTTTTTTTACACTAATGCTAAGCACTGTAAAATGCAAAGACTGAAAAAAAAAATGTATTATATACCTGTGTACAAAAGTATTTTGAAGACACAGTCATATTGTTCCGATTTTGAAATTACAATAACTGTGTCAAAGAAAACAGTATAGGATTAGAATGACAGTGAGACACACCCCTCTTTGGTCAAGAAAGTATCAGGGCACTTGGCTAGATAGAGCACATGCTGAAGTGTGTAGCAATTCAGAAAATGTGTATAAGATGTAAAAGTGTGTTATTATCTGCTAGATTTCACAAAAAAAAAAAAAAAGAGAATAAAAATTACACCCCCATCCTCATAATTTAGAGAGAATGCAAGCTCTACTGTGAAAGATGCTGAACACTCCATATCTTTCCACACTCATTTAACTGCTCATTCAATTACAGAAATATAATTCATAGCTTAAGGTGTTCACAACTCAGCCATTGGCAAGTGAATATTTTTGTAAATATAAATTCATGATAAAAATACAAGTCTTTAATAGAAGCAGCAAAATCTAGACCAAGCTATTCTATCCCTATGCCATGATTAAAGACTAATTGCTCCTCACATGACTGCACATTATGCTTCTAATCTACTGCACAATTCCTTTTAAAAAAGCAATTCCCAAATTTTAGAGCAAGTTCTCAACTGATAAGCTATTGCATCACACATGGAATCTTGGATACAGGTAATACATCGTTACAAGATCAGAACATAATTTGAGATATTTCCCTCTCCTTTTTGTCTGAATCATGTAGCTGGCAGCTGCCCAGTCTTCAGTCATACGCTAATTTAGAACATCTACAAGATCATAACCAAAACACAGAAGTCTCAAAAAAGTACCCCAAAACACCAGCAAAAGCTTTATTTATGACATATAATCTACATTCAGGAGAAACATAGTAATAAATCACTGATTGTCACATACTTCAACAGAGAGAAATCCAGAAGACTGTTAACAAACCAAGTCTAACACACGTAGCATATACATCCTGAGTGTTGCTCTGATTTTAAAATTCAGGCTAAAAATGAGTCCAAGAGTAGAAGTAGCACATTGTTTGTACAATAATAATAATGACAGTCAGACAATTCATATGGACATCCTTGGAACTGCACTTCAGAAATGAGTTCTCTAAATAACACCATCACAACTCATTAAGCAGAGCTTTTGTGCAATACTTCACAGTGATTTGATTAATGATGTCCCATGCACACAAGTAGTTTTAGAAATCCAAACTTTATGCCAGTGTAGGATTTAAAAAAAAAATTAAAATCTAACTTACCGCACGGATAATTCTAAAGAAAACAGTAGGTATTTGCCCTTATCAGAAAACAGAAGTGCTACATTTGCATCAGCATTAAATAGACACTCCCTGAATAACATGTAGCAAATGACTAAGTGAACTTACCTTTAAATTTTGGGCAAGTTACATATGCAAACATTCAAATTTCAAAGAGAAAATTATTTCTTACTTCTTTTTTCTTTCTTTCTTCCTCCTTTCTTTTCTTCTCCTCTCTGATTTGAGCTAATCGTTGCTTCTTGCGCTCCAACTCCGCCTTCAGTTCACTTTTGTCAGACATGGCTGAAACACTGATCAACAGAAATCATATCACAGTTTGGTTTTGGTTTGTTTTTTTTTTGGTGTGGTGTTTTTTTTTTTTTAAGATAGCAGCTTTACATTAAATAAGCTATCATTAAACCAGCTTACTAAAGCCAGAACTGTGAAAAGTCTTAAAATAATAATCAAAAAATCACATTCCTATTTCCACATTTCTTTCACTTAACACATTCTCAATATTAAAGCGATTGATTTAAAACAAACAGACAGAACTATGATACGGTGACAGCATCCATTCCTAAGGTAGTTCTGACACTGTTTGAAGGAACTGCTTTGAAAGAAATGTTAGGCACCGAAGATGGGGCTATCTGATCTTGCCGTAGGATTCTGTACAGCTACAGAGCCAACTATGAGACTGAAAACAGCAAGGAGAGTACCAACACAATATTTATCTTTTACTTTTCACTTCAACAGCTTAAATATTGGCATGCTATAACTTAGCAGTATGTAAGCTATATATCTTTCTATATACAGTTGTAGGATTCAAAATAGAAATTTATTAAAAGATTTAGTAGGATTACTATAAATTGCAAGGCAAAGTAAGTACAAGTGTGATGGACAAAAAAACCTGTAAAATATATGCATTACCAATTTTTTTCCCCAAACTTTTTGTACACTACTAAGAAGTCAGTGGATCTTTTAAAGACAAAAATGCTACAAAAAGTTTTGTTACATAACTAACACAATTAAATACAGACAAGAAGGTCAACAATAAACAAAAGGTGAAAAAAACCCACTTCAGAACTTAACAAAGATTTAGAACACAGGTATGAAAAACTGTGAATGGGCTGAGTGAATAAAAGCTTAGTTTTACTGTTTTTAAGCAAATCAAAGTCAGTAAAGAAAGTGCAGAAGTCTTCTGTAGTCATCTTCTACAACAGATGAGGGATCTATAAATGCTTTTACACTAAGCTTGATAACAATGACACCAGATGAAGCATTAGTAATACAACTATTCATTAATTCAAAATTAACAATATCTGCAAGTGTTTGCATAGCACATCTAAGCACAGAAAAGGATGCAAAATGATGCAAGCCTCATACACCCACCCCAATATACTTAGTGGTATGTATATCGGGGTAAATGTATGTATTCCTCCATGCTGTCTGCAAACATTTAAGTGCTAATACATAAATAATAAAAAAAACCCTACTGTCGGCATTTTCAAATGGCATTCCCGTGTCGCTTTAAAACAGCACTAGGAAGGCGCATTGTCACCACACCACGGATTCCCGCCCCCACCCGTCTTTCTACTGCCGAGCCGGGAAAGCAGAGCGGCACAAACCGAGCCACCCCCCGAGGAGAGGGGCGCCCACCCCGCCCCACCTTAAGATGACAGCGGTACGAACCCGGTGCCGCCAGCAGCAAGTTCCCCACCCAAATCCCACACGGCCCGTACCGGGGAGGGAGCCTGGCAGCGCTCTCCCACGCTGACAGGACCCTACCACACCCTGAGGCCCGGGACGAGGCAGCACTGCCAAAACCCCCCCGAGCCCACCCGTACCCCCTCCCACTTATTGAGGACCGAGCCCCGGCGCGGGCCGCCCCCCGGCCCCACCCTGCTGCCGCGCCCCTCGCTCGGCAGGGCGAGGCCGAAAGAAGGAGGGTCCCCACCGGGAGGCAGCGGCGCAGAGCCGGGAGGGGCAGCGGCCCCAGGCGCAGCTCGGCCGCCGCGGGATCCCCGCGCACCTGGCAGCGAGACCTCCTTCTGCTCCAACCGCCCCTCGGCCACAGCGCCCCGCTCCGCTTCCGCCGCTCCACAAAGGCGCCGGCAGCTGACAGGCAGCAGCCTACGGCGGGCGCCGAGGATCAAACCAGCTCCGAAAGCGTTGCGGGATGCGCCCGAACCTCCAGGAACTGCGGAAGGACACGGAGGCTTGTGCAGGACCGCGGTGCGCTCAGACACGGACGCCCCACTCGTTCGCACCGTCAGGGGCAGCGATCTGAAAGCAATTCACACGGGGAACGAGCGCGAAGCGACGCGGGGATGGGGCGCTTCCAGAGGCTTAACACCGAACCCCTCCTCTAGAGCGCTGGTGAAGCTGCTTTGAGAACAACGACGCCCAACATGCAACGCGCCCCGCTGGGCGGGCCTCCTCCTCCACGCCCTACGGTGTGAGTGTGGCGCGGCCGCTCGTGGCATGATGGGAGCTGTAGTCTTTTGGGGACACATCGGCAACGACCAGCGGCCGCGGGGTTCGGGAAGCGAGCGCCACCGCCTGCCAGGGGGCGGGCGAGCGGGTGCGTGCGCGCGCATGCGCGCTCTGCTTTGGTTAGGTGGTAGCGGCGGTTCAGTGGCTCGGGCGGCGGCGGGAGCGCGCGGGCAGTGGCCGTGTCAGGGTGTGGCGGTGTCGCCTCACGGGGGGCCTCGCTGCGCCTCGCACCCACGGCAGCGGGCGGCCCTGAGGAGAGCAGGCCCAGACGGGACGCCTGTGCGGGGCTTTGCTTTCTCCGGTTTGGCTTCCCGGGGAGTGAGGATCCACGCTGGCCACTGCCGTGCCAGCAGTGAAACGAGTCAGCCCGATGCGGACATTGATTGAACTGTATGATTTTAATGGTAGGCTAGACAGGCTGGTAGCCATTATCACTTCAATGACCTGAGGATAAAATACATAAAAGCCTGCTTTGCTCTGAGTGTCAGGCTAGGGACAAAATTACCCACGCTAAATCTGCTTTGCGTGGATGTCAGCAAGTGGAGTTAGGTTGTCAGGTTGATACGGCATCATACATTAGCAAACTGCTTCATTGTGGGTGCTGAACGGGGTAAAGCTGTGCCAAACCCAAACTGCATCAATGAACATCATGCGGGAATGAAGTTACACAGCTCATTTTGATACAAATACCAACTGGTAGTAAGTGACTTTGCTATTCCCCAGTCGTCCAAATAAATAAGTATATTGCCACTTGTATCCTGTGGAAACATATATCAAGTTTTTCTACCTTTTTCCTAACTGCTGAGCTAGTGCTATTGACTACTATCTGAATGAAGAGCTTGATTCCTCAGACTGCTGATCTTCCAAAACTGTGCTTACCAAAGCAGAATTAATATGGACAACTCGTATAGTTCAAGTGGAGCATGTGTTCACAACACTCTGTGAAATGAAGTTTTTAGAGGCAATAACTATTAGCTCCAGAGAGGGTTAAATTTTCTGCTATTACAAATTGGAATAATTTATTTAAAATCACTGGATCTACAAACATTTATGTCTGGTGAGTATATCTTCTGAACTGCTGACAAGCACTGGAAAAAGACTCTGTTTGCAGTCAAGCTCTGTCAGGCTGCAATCCTGTTATGTATCATAAACTGAACAGGTTGGTTGGTACTTTGCTGGGATAGCTCCCAGGAGAACTTCAACTGCTGCAGGAATCAGTGTTGATTATTTACTCCTCTGTAGTCTTCCATGTGAGTCAGGGTTCATACTATACCTTAGGAAAAATTAGAAAAACTGTTTGTTGTCTAGATGGCTTCTGATCATTGAATAACTCCTATGCGTTTCGTAAGAGTATGGGTGTCACCATTCAGAAAAACTGTAAGTGAAACTGTCAAAGAAAATTGTATGATGTGCAAGAGAAGGGGCTGCATTTTTCTTCAGAGATGGAAATATGAAGATGATGGTAATGAACTTCCACAAACAACTGTCGTCTTTGAATTTATTTGCCAGAATTTTCTATGTCACTTACAATAATGTGTGCACCTGAGAACAGGAATATGTGTTTTATTTCTGTATTTTACATATGCTTCTTGTTTGGCCATAAAATACTAATTTTGTATTTGAAGCTTTCCAGTAATACTTTTCAAGTTTACATTTAAAATTATGAATGTAGCAGCCAGATATTTCACATTTGTAATGAACTTAGCCAGTTGATTTTTGGTAATTGATCTTCAACACTGAAGTGTATTTCTTGGTCCTGAACCTACATATATTTGCTGAAGGTCATGTTATTATTTTTTACATTAGTCTTTCATTTTAGAACACAGTAACTACAATAGCTAATTTTTGCTTTGTAAAATTTTTCTTTGTAAATGATAGATATAGTTTTCAAATAGCTCTATCTGGGTCAGTTTAGCAGTGACACAAATACTGACAGAATGCTAACTCTATACAAATCCCTTTGTGATTTTTTAGCAGTCATTGATCTGACAAGTAATAGCAGTTTAAATTTAAATAATCTGATACATTTTTCATCAGCTGGAAGGCTCATGAGGTATATGGTGGGAGGACAAGTTTGAGAGAGCATACTGGTTGCAGATGTTTACGTGAGTGTTTTCTTCTAGCCTCAGCTTCCTGGTGACAGTATCTTTTGGTATAGTGAACCCCAATTTTATAATGGTCTCTAAGAATGTGGAGAAGTTATACTGTGAGGTGGACCCCTTCTGTATCTAGGACCAGGAAAACAGCTTGTAGGGGGTTTTATGCGCCCATCCTATGCATTGGGTCTGGAATGAACACGGCTTGGTTAAGACGTGAACACCAGCTTTAACAGTGGTTGTGTACCTACGTAAACAGAATTAGTGTATTACTGAGAAGTTATTTTGAGACATGTAAAGGAATGATAAAGATAAATCAGGTCTCTGCTGCAGATGGGCAGGAATCCAGACGAAACACAAGAAGATATTCGATTCAGAAGAGCCTGTACTTTTGTATTTTGGAGAACAATAGACTTCCGTGCTGCCTGAATCAGAAGAAGCGTAGATAGCAAAGGTAAGTGGGCCCTCACCTTGCTTTGTCACCTCATTGTGCTGCTGGAGAACAGCGATTTGCTCTGGAGCATGAGCCCAAGATCTATGCCAGAGAGGGTAGTTCTCTCCTCAAGTAACTGCCACTGCTGCGCTGTCTTCTTTAGCAGTACAAGCGACTGGGAGAAGGCAGCTGGCCTACCTTTCTCCCTTAAGGCTCCATTTTAATTTTCTTTTTTTCTCATGTTTCAGGAAAATTAAAAAATCCATCTTACAGACTTACTGGAATGGAAATAATCAGGAAGATCTCATCCCATAATATAAAGATATAACTTTTCTAGTATCATTTAATAGTCTGTGCTTTTCCCTTAGAAAATTAGCTGCATTGCTAATGTAGGTTTCTCTCTGTCCTTCTCACCCCTTTCCTATTCCTGCTAGATGGACATATTTTTTTTCTGTTGTGTCAAAATAAGGTGATGGTGAATGATGGGTCCTTTCTGAGATGAGAACACTTTTGCAATCTGGTAACCTTTGGCATAAAAGACATACACTAGTGAATGGTCCAGCACTTAAGAGTGATTCACTACTAAGCATTATAGAAAATAGGTTTACCAGTTGAAAAATTTCAAGGCAAGTTCTCCTTCCTTGGTGTGTTCTGTGTACGGTACTCTCATTTTTTTTCTATTATGTGGTTAAGAAGAGAGGAGATAATGGGAGCTTCTTAAGGGATCCTGTAATGCACCAAAACCTGCACTGGTTCTAATGGTTTTAAGAGAGAGTATGAAAACTGCCAAGAGATCAGCCAAAAGGAACTATTTTCAAATATGTTGTATGCCAGGCTATATTCTACCCTCAGTTTGTGCACCTATGTCTCATTAACCTTTATGGAAGTTTTGTGTATTCATCAAAGGGAGAATATGTTTGAGTATTTGTTAAGATGGTAACAGAGTTCCTTTTGTATGTATTATGTTAGCGTTATTAGCCAAAAAGATAATAGGATAAATAGGGAGAGAGAAAGTGTTCACTTTTTTCAGGGGCTTTTTTTAACTTTTCATTAAGAATTAAATTATTTTTCTGTATATAAGCAAAAGGGGTATCTTATATAATCTTAAAGTATATTTTAGACTAGAATTAATATGAACAAAAGCACACTAAAATACTAAGTTTTACTAAAAATCAATGCACTTCTCATCCAGTGACACCAAATTATCTCATTCTAGAAATGTTGAATAATTACCCATATCAAGTACTTCATAATTATTTACAAATGAAATAAGAGAGTTAAAAAGACTAAGTGTCAAGACCACAGGGATTAGAATTTACGATTCCTAGGTTCCAGTCTTCTATTCTTACCACAAAGTAATATTCTTCTGTAACTGTTAACTGTAACAGTTAACTTTTCATGTTTTCACATTCTTTTGAGAATTAGTTGAGTCACTGACTCACAGCATCAGTGAGTTCTATTCAGTAAAGACTGGTACCATAGAGTCATTTTACTGCTAACAGCAATGTAAGTAAAGATAGAGTTTGTTTCTTTTTTGGATCTTTAATAAGAAACTTGGTAATGTGTTGGAAGAAGGTCTGAAAAATTACATGGAATTAAACTATAGAGCAAACACATAAACAGCAATTTTTAATATAAAAATTTTCTCAGAATATCTCCTACTTTTTAACTTAAATAAATCTTTACTTTTAACATAAGTTGCAAGGCAGTGGATAGTTGGAAATGTATTTATTACTAGCAGAACCCAAGCTCCTAGGCCATATTTATAAAACACCTGAGCAGAAAGGAGGTGGCATAGTAAATCTCCTGTAACAATTACTGCAGCCATCTGGTTTATAGTAAACACCCTGCTGGAACATATCACAAGTGGAAGAGCAAATGCAGTGGGAAGGGACAAGATAACAGGGATGTGTTCCATGTCCCAGACAAATCTATAGAGACTTGGTCCAAACTGGAAGTAGCCCTTCTCTGGCTGAGTATTTACCAGAGTATGATAGAACTTCATCCTCCTTGTTCACAGAGGTAATGTGCTAACAGTGGTGTTTAAGCCTTATATAATTGGGAATGTTTGTAAAGGGATTTCCTGTGGATCTTGCAACAGTTTTTATGCAAGAAAACTATTTTGAAAATCTGGTTGGCTGTCAATGAAGGCTGTTGCAGCTAAACTATATTTGAATTTGATTCAGATTTTTGTTGCATTTCAAAATGTTAAAATCAGTCACTGAGAATCTGCAAAATTTGTGTGCATTCCTATGAAAAAAATAATAGAAAAAAGTTTTAAATTCAAACCACATATAATGTCAGTAAGCATGATTTGGATAGCTAAACCCATCTACTTTCTAGTTTAGGGCTAATGTTAGTTTAATTTTATATGCTACAAACAAACAGGATTTCCTTTGTTTTATTCATAGATTGGTTTTCTAGACAAACACATCATATTGTCTTAACCTGTTTGTTGTTTTTTTTTTTTAAATCAGGATAAATTTGATCTTTCTACTTTGCTTGAACAAAATTTGACCACATTAATATCCTGTTATTTAATCTATTTGACAACTGTTTTGGATTATGTTTTCTTGTGAAATAGTATGATCTGTGCTAGTAGTTTGTTTTTAAAAAAAAACATTTTGAACCAAAGTTATCTGTTTAGGTTTGAGTGGTACATCATTCAATGCCCTTGATTACATTAGTGCATCTGTATTAACACAGAAAAAGAGAAAAAACTGCAAAAGGCCTTCTGTAAGGCTTGTAAATGGAATATATATGTGTGAACTTGTATAGACTTAAGTAAGTGTACATCTTTCCCATTACATACGATTTTAAGACTCAAGAAAACCATAAGACAATGAAATGCACACATTGTATAATGTTAGAAATTTAAACAACTGCTGATTTCAGTTTTTTAAAGGCTGAGAGAAGTACACAATTTCCTGCAAATAAGGTATATTTTGCTGGTATGTATGTGCATAAGTGGATACTCTACCGCTGGCAAATTTTTATCCAATAAATGCTTTTAACCATAAGCATCATCACCACAGGTCTTGATGGCACTCTGTTCAGTTTTCTGTGGAGTCAAATCTGTCATTTCTGTCAGAAAAAGTTTTATAAGATATGAGCCTGTTTGTCTCAGAGAAAGCAGTTTGTGTTTTTGTTTTGTTAAATTTGCTACTGGAATCTCTTCTATCTGGATATTTTTAACAGAAGATTAGGCAGCTATTATATGTTAAAGTACACTGATTCTGCTAAAGCAGGTTGGACTAGGTCTCTGGATATCCTTTCCAAGTCTGTGTTCCTATGGTGCTGTGAGTACAGGAAGAAAAAAAAAACTGATTTAATTCTTCTCATGGAACACCTTCTTGTGAAACAGCAATCTGGAATCTTATGCAGCTTTAGTAGTTTACAATCAAACTCTGCTTCTCTGCAAAAAATAAACAATTTGAAAAAATTCAATTCTTCAACTACATTATACTTGCAGAAAAATATTTTTATGAAATTTAAATTTAATTTCATTATAATAAAATATATGTTTATGGCTGGGGAAGTCCATTTATTTTACAGGAAATAGAATATGTTCATATATTCTTCTTGAAAAAAACCCTACCTTATGATTTGGCAGTTTTTGTTCTGCATTACGTATACAAAGCAATCTAACCTGTTAAATCTAATTTTTTATAGCGATATGACAAAAATTAAACAACATTACTTTTGTTAGTATTGTTAGTTACTATTAGCTAGATTGTAATGCTAGCAAACTCCAACACATATTTACAGATACATGTGTAGGAGCAAAATGTACTTACAGCTGTTTTTAAAGTCAGTGGAAATATGTGATATTTAAGCAATACCCTCATTATCAGGAAAATTTTTTTTCATTTCACTATAGTTATAGCGTATTATATCTTTTGTTGCTATTCATTACCCTAAAGGTGGCTGCAGTTCAGGAGTGAGGAAAAAATCCATTATAGGTGCTTGCTTAATTCATTGTATATGTCAACAGGCAGTTACTGACCAACTGTTGTGATATATTTACAAGAGCCATTTAGAGTTCAAGATGAAGTAAAAAATACAGATCCATTAGATTTTATAATTTTATGTTTATCATTTTTTGTTTACTGATAAATCAAGCATTTTGTTGAATTTCTTTCTCTGAGAGAAAGAAGCTTGTAGCTAGTACATATAACAATTCATCTTAAAAGGGACCATTTTCCCAGCTCTTGTCCTTGCTTTGGAATTGTGGGGTCAAGTGACTTTTTCACCTTGATATCAAAGGAGGAAAAGTGGTGTTTTGCCACCGGTATTTTTTGCCACTGGTTCCTAGGTTACAGACATATCCTTATTTTCTCTTAGTCTCAGTTTCTTAATGTGTCAAATTAACCATATTTATTTCAATAACAATATTTCTTACAGCTAAAGCTATGTGAATTGATATTTGAAAGGAAGCTTTTTGAATGGAAGGCACCATATATAATTTTGAGTGTTATTAAAATCCTATCTGCATGGTACAGATCATAACTTCTTTACAAACAAAGAAATCAACAGCTGAATCATACCTGCATAATTTCTGAGCTTTTCCTCCTGCCACATTTCATAAGCTGACAGAGTCACCCTCATGACACAGGTATAAAGTAAGGGTGACAAATATTATCCAGAGTTTTACAGTAGTTAACTCAAAATCAGTGTCACAGATATTCAAGTGACAGTTAAAAATTGCCCTTCCAACTGCTAGTTCCGTGATAAACTCAGAACATACTAGTTTTCTTAAATATCAAATAATATTTATCAGTAAACATTTTAAATGACTGCAAATTCTAAATTTGTAAAGTTAAAAGGTGACCTCTATAGGGTGGAAATTTCTATGGGCCATTGTTTGAACTCCTGAAATATACTAAAGCAAATTTCGTATTTATTTCCATTGAGAAGGCAAATTACTTTTTATAGAAAAGGATCAAAAGCATCAGAATGGATACGGTATGTTATTAATAAGAGGTGGGACAGTGAGGGTAGAAGAACTGATGGGACACTTACGGTTCAAGGAATTCAGCACTTTTCATTTATGCTGGAGGTAATGTAAATGATGTCACCCTCGCCTCCTAGTGCAAAGTTATCAGACAGACATCACTAAGTGATATCTCTGACATTAAAATGACTGGAATGTTACTTCCTTCTATTTCTTTTCTTTTGGAAATCTTACAATATCTTATTGCAAATGAAACAAAAATCTACATATAATGGTGTAAGAAACAAAGATCTGTCTGTAGTCTCAATGCTGAATTATTGCCGTTCTATCTCAAAGCTAATTGAAATCCAAGATGTTTGTATCAAAGCTGTAATGAGACTCTGACAAATACTTTTCTGCCCCATTGCAAATGTAATCTTTCTATTGAACATTTTTTCCTGGTAAATTCCATCTGCAATAGGAATAGGCATTTTGCATTTGAATCAAGAAGGTCACTACTTTGGATGAGATGATATGGTGTACACTCCACTTGCCTTTAGATGAAATTGATCCTTTACTGTGTTGAACATAAGACTGTGAATTTTTTACATCTAATTATCTTATTGTTTCATCTAGATGAATTTGGAATGCTAACACTACTGTAACTTTTTGATCTTTGCATATATCAGTGTGACAGTTCTCTTAAAAGCCAGTTATTCCCTGATAGTAATACATTTTAAATATCCAGTTGCATTTCTTTACTAAATAAAACAGAATAAGATCACAGTGTTTCATTTATTGATAATGTATTGGATCATTTGATAGAACTGAATATTTGATAACATTTTCCTCACTTTTGCAGCAGTAAAGCAATAGTTCTAAGTATAATTACTCAAACTTGTTTCTAAATACCAAGAAACTAAACTATGTATTCAACATTTTGGTTGTTTTACTCATAAATAATCATAATTGACTTCAGTGAAGAGAGGCACCATAAAACTGAATGGCAGTTGCAGTGTGTTCACTCATCTTTGGTGTTAAAACTTTCATTACCTTTCTTTGCAAATGTGGCTTGTTATTTTTTTATAATATAAGGTAAATTATACCGAGTGTATGTACAAAATCAGTATTTTTTTCCTCTTGTTTTGACATGAATATATGCTCTTAGCATTTTCACTTCACATCAAGTGTGTAGATTATTTGTGCAAAAAAAATGGGAAAAGATCTCTAGCTATGGAAGGGATAATGTGAAAGGCATAAATAGCAGCTAGTCTCTGCAGGTATGAACCTGTTCTTATTTAAATCGATGGAAATTTCACTGCCAACTGCAGTGAATGCAGGATCAAGTCCTCAACTCTTTCTGAAAATCAATTAGATGCGTTCTTAATAGGCTTTCATGCCTTTGAAAATCTGTCTCTAAATTACTGTTGGAAACCAATCAATTAGATATTGGAGTTAATTTTATTAAAATAAATTCCACAATATTGTGTAAAATGAAAGGAAATGCTTTAATTTACTGGCTTTTTATTTATCCAAAAAGATTAAGCTATATCTGGGATTGTCAAATCACCTTGTTTTATTTGCTAAAACATGTAGGACTCAACAGAATGCTGATGTGACTCTTTGTGTATTTGAATTGTTTCTGCCCTGTGAGGAATAGTGCTGGTACTAGGAAGCTGAGTGATGAGAAATTGCTATGTCAGGCATTGGACTGAAATACATTTTAAATAGACTTTTTATATGGTACTGTAGCAATTGAAAGTTCTGATTCAGTGTCTGCTAAGAAAATGTTGGAAATGCTTTTGTTGGTTCAGTAACAGTGGATAACCCAAAATATAATCATTAAGGAAGACTAAGCAATTTTTACTGTAAAAACTGTGGCTTATTCTGATTTGGATTTATTTTGAATCTTCCATTGTTCACAGGAGATTCAGTGATGGCTGAAGAGTACATGACACAAGCTGGCAGGTGGTACAGCATAAGGTTTGCATAAAGCTAATTTTTCCATTTCTCTCATCTTCATCTGCTGTCTTTCAGACTCAATAATCTGTTTCCTTAAACTGCATTATTGTTAAATGTTATATTGACCATGAGATAATGTAATGTCGTGTTATATATTATGCTACACTGTGCTGTATTTACCTGGAGAACAGCCTATTGTTTTGAAATCTTAGCTAGTTATATAGCTTTTATAGATTTAAAATTACAACGTTAACATCTATTTTATGTAATTAAGATACATTTTAATTGAGATTTATAATACAATATATTTAAGATTATATAAATTACAATTATGTAATGTAGGTAATATATCAATACATGCATATAGTATGTATATTAACTTATGCATAATTCATATAATAAAGATATTGAGGTTATTATTAGTTTTATTTAATACATTCAGATAGTGAGTCAAGTCAAAAGATGCTCTTGAATACCTTCTAACTTTAACAGAACCAGAGAGGAGACAAACCTCAGGAGGAATTTCAAAACAAAAAATTTTTGGAAGTGGTGTTTGAGAAGTTATTATATATTACTTATTTATAATTAGGAGGGGAAAAATAACAAATTTGAATGGAAATAAGGAACTATTGTAATTGGTAAATATTTATAAAAACAACTGTATCTGTATATATTTGAAAGCCTGATCCTCAAAAACTACTGAATGCATTCTCTTCAAACTAAAAATGGTAAAAATGTGACTGTTAGTCCAAGAACAAGCATGAGAAGTATTGGCCTAGAGGAAATTGTTTTGAAAAGTTATTTTAAGCTAATGAAAAGAAGGTCATAGAATAAAAGTGCCATTTCAACCGTGTAAGTGTAATAAAATCAGCTAATGCAGGAGTGCATTCTGGCAAGAATAAATAAGCATTTCAAAGCCTGATATGGCCAGTATGGAATACAGAAATGTATACAAGTAAACATCAAATGAAGGATTATCCCTACTTGTGAAGAATCCGTTCCAGCAAGAAATTGAACCATGGACTACTGCATCTGAAATTTGTAGGACTCCCTAGAGAGCTAAAAGGGAATCTGCAGATTCTGTCATCAGTATGCCAAAGATCTCTGCACTGCACTGTAGTGCACAAAAGTACATGTTCCCCAGATTTCCCTTTTTAAAAGATGACTTTCAGAATACTAATCAGACCTTGGTGTTCTGAGTTTTTAAAAGTACAGCTAGGTTCTCTTTGCTGTTGCTTTGCATTTGAACGCAAGAAAGAAGTTCTGATTTTCTAAATGTTCTAAAATAAGAACAAAAATATTGTGATGTGCAAGCTTGCAATAGTAACAGTAACAACAGTGAAAGAGAAAGAATAAGCTTTTAAGGAGAAATACTTTATTCCATATTGAGCTTGAAGTGGAAAGAGACTATCCAAAACAAATAACAGAAAGACAACCAGATCTGTGAAACAAGGTGTCAGGAGACTGGGGAAGTGCGGAGGAAGAAATTTCTGAGGCCACAGAATAAAGGTGTTAGGTATAAATCAGAACTGATTTTGTACTGAAGGACCTGCCAAAATGATGGTGCTAGAATATATAGATGCAGGAACATCCTACATATATTGCATATGTCTCAAACAACTTCTAGAACACCACGCTGGACCACTCCAGAGCAAAGAAATTATCCATGGATAATGAGTTGAAGAGAGAAAAGATTTTTATAGAAATTTGTTAATATGGTATAGAAAACAGAAAGAACTGCTGAACAAGATAATGGCAAATTGGATACTTTTAACAAGATTATTAACTATGTGAGTCAGAGACGATATTAATAACATATGGATAATGCCTGCCACAAAAAAGCTTTTGTACTTGAAGCCTTGAGCATAGTAATTTAAAACTTATATATTTTAACAGTTGTCAAAGAGATAGGAGATAAGTAAGTGAGTATAAAATAATGAAATTATTATTTCTCTCAAAGTGACACTGATTTTTGGTGACCAAGGGGTATTACTCTGGGGTTTAATTTTGTAGCTAAAATGAACACCAAGAACTATAATGACTTCAACAGTCAATTATGGATGTTCGACAGTTCTAAAAAAAAGCCCTAATACTTCTCAAGGAGACACACATAAATGGACACATGCAAAGTCAACAGTCCCCTTGAAAACTGTGGTCAAACAGCACAACTGTCTTTTACTTGGATACCTGTTTTGTTTGGAAAAGGATCACGTTACGAGATTCTGTCTCTGGACTCGAGAGGTAATGGGATCTGTAGAATCAATACTACAAAAGACTTTACAATTTTACTGGATATTTTTTAACTTTGTGTTTTGTATTTCTCCTGCCACACATTCAGATGACAGGCTTACTATAGTGTGTTATACTTCTCATATGATCAGGAAACCTGTGATATAAATTTTTTTAATTTAGAAACAGTGTTGCAGTTCTCCCTTAAACACTGTTCCCTGATTGACTTTGCCAATGTAAAAAGTGTGATTTTATCCAAGTTATCCTTTCATTATCTTTTATTTGTAAGCCTTGTTTGCACTAAGAAGTATTTTTAACTAAATAAACTTCTAATTAAAACTTAATTCAGTTTTAATTGAACAAGTGCAGATCCCTTTTACGGAATCCCCCAAGTTACTTTAAGATATGTCATTTTAACTTAGGATATGGTTTACATAAACATTTCTTTCATTGAGTCTCCTGGCTAAAATAGGTCTCACTGTGGACACCCATTCTCACCCATATTACTCTCTTAATTGGGCTGGTTGGTTGTGTGATCATGTGAAGAACTGGATCAGTATTCTAATACAGTTCACCACATAATCCTGCTGACACTTACATTACCACGATGGAAGAGGAAGTTATGAGTCAGAAACAAGAGGCAGGAGGTCATGGAAGTTCTTCTGTCCATGTGCTTATTCTTATCTTATCCTTACTGTAAGACAGAATATGTTAGTTTCATCAACTTTCACCAACGTTTCATTGAGTGAACCCGTAGAGAACATGAACACACACAATTAGGACTATGTTGTTAATTCTGCGAGCCTTCGTAACTTGTTTTTTTTTCAAGCCTGTGTCCAGCTGCGTAAAGTTAGTGGATTAGGGCTTATCATACACAAAACTGTTCTGAAGAATCAAGACGTTTCAGCAGAACATCCCAGCAACCTGAACTGTGCAGAAGAGTCCAGTTAAGGTATGGTTAAATATTTTTGCCAACCTTTAATGAAAAACACTGTCGTAAAACTTACAACAACAGCTAAGAAACATAAACATATATTCAAGTCAATGAAAACTAATTAGATAAGCTCTCTGACATCAAATTCAATGTGATTTGATTATATATCCAGAAAGGAAGCTTCATGTTTATGAAAGCTAGATTTCCAGTAACATAGTAGTGAATTGCAGCACATCTTTGCCGGTGTTTTTTGACCCAGTGAAACATAAAGGATTTTTCATTTTGTTTATTCTGTAACAAATGGCTGCACGTGTGTGATAACACTGTAATAAACAACATTGGCTTGTGGAATGTTAATGAAAAATCTCATTCAGAAAGTGTGTTTATTTCAAGCAAAGCAGAAGTATTCATAGTTTAATCTTTGGGGTGATATACAGACACTTTTACTGTAGAAATGTAGGCCTGATCCTCTTAGACCTTCAGCCATAGAACTCAGTTGAAGTCAATACTTCGGATCTTACCTACTGTACTCAGGGAAAAGATTATTATTATTTTGTTTGTATTAATGACGTAAATAGGGGCCCTAGTCAGGAACAAGGAATTTGCTGTACAATGGGCTATACAAATAAAAAGAAAAAAGATGGTTCTTCACTGACGGGTCCTATAATCCAAGTATAAAATAGGTTGGACAGAGGTAGACAGTTTAGTATTAAAAAAACCAAGACAATATTGGCTAGTGTGATAGATAGTGATTTCAGTGTATCAGTGACTGAAACAGTGTCAAGTTTTGGTAAGCATCGTGGAACAAGACAGTTTTAAGGGAAGAGCTCCGGAGAGCTGGTAAAACTTGATCCCAACAGCTTAGACAACTGCTTAGGCAACTGATGATAAGTCCGTCGGTAAGCAACACTTAAGTCATGGCAAAACTTTATACATTCTGGCTGGCTTTTTTACTTTTACTACAAATAGAATATAAGGATGAGTCCTCTCAAACTGGCAGAAGCTAACCCATGCTTAAATATATACTAAAAACACCTGAAGGGCAGTTGTGCAGAGTAGCACTTGGGTATTTGGCTTTTACCATATCTCATCTCATTATGCAGTAGTTTTCCAGTGTAGATACATCTTTGAATGAGCATTAGTTGGATTTTATTATACTTTTAAGGCATCAAAAATGAATTACTGCCTTCCATTTAGAAGAACAGTCAGTTCCATCAGTGCAAAGAAAATGATGGCATGTAAAGCTGCCCTGCTAGTTAATTCATATGAAAAAAATGTGTTTAACATTCAGTTTCTAAGTCAAGCTTGAGGTTAATAGTTGGGAAAAAATCTTATTATGTAAACAATAGACATACTGGATTTATAAGTCTTTGAAATATGGACAGTATTCATAGAACCCCTCTATGCCTTTATTTCAGAGGAAAAATGCATCTGCACTTCAATGTATCAAAAAACCTGTTTAAATGCATGCTGAAACCCAACTTATGTCATTTATCTTATAACTTTGGCAGTAAACAAAAAAAAAAAATCTTAAATAATTATGTTGTCTTTTGACCAGCAATCTTAAGATGTCCTTCTCAATACATTTGAGGGAAAAAAAGAAAAAAAACCCCAAACATACCTTCAGGGAGAATGTCCTTAATTTTTTTGTTAACTAGCACTTCGTAACAGCTCTAATAGTTATATTCTGTGGCTGCAGTGTAACTTTGAATGTAAGCATTCAAGCTTCTTATAGTCCATTGCTTACACAATGCTGCAGTTGTATAAAATTACTTATAATGTCAGCAAGAACTGTGGACAGGGGTAAGAGAGTGAACAGTGGCATCTCCAAGTCAGTTTCTTAAGGTTGTATGGTTGTAAAGACAGTAGTGGAGCATGGCATTCTGAACTAGGACCCTTCTTTAGTAATTTCACCTGGAAGTCTAAGAAAACAGTTGGCTAGAACACTGCTTGAACTCCTGTCTCCACATAAGTTGGTGGAAGAAAAACTGTGGCAAAGTGTGGATTCTACAGTATATATACTGTAGTGCATGTATGTATGTATATATCTGCATACACACACACACAGACACTCAGTAGTCAAGGCACTTCCTTATCAGAAAACCTTCAGTCTGCAGAATTATACCATTTCTAAGCTATTTATGTAGTATGTATCAGTCAGGAAGATACACATTAAAGAAAAAACTTTGTGCTTCCAGGAAGAGGAGTAGAACTCTCTAATCGTGAAAGCCAACTACCTGTGCATTTCTGCAGTTGTTTATGCAGTTGGAGGTGATTTATTAGGCCATTATGAGATGTGTAATTTAATATTCCAAAATAAAAGACAATTTGACATTTGGCAAAAATAATAGATTTAGCATGTTCTACATTTATAGATAACTTTTTTAAGGTGTTAAAATTAATCCATAAGTTTTGGATCATGACAAACTGTAGGCTCAAATGCTAGCTTTTAGATACCTTAAATTCCCTACTGCCTGGGGCAAAACCTGCCATTTTATGTACACCTGTATGGTGTGTAGCGTATTACAAGATTTTTACTTACACAGCATCAGAAGCTGTTTTGAAAAATTTGGACTTCAGTATGTATGTCTATTTCCTACAAAGTAGCTAGCACCAGCTGGCCATATGCATGTGTGTTTGTGTGTGTATGTACCTGCACTGCTCTGTGTTAATTCTTTCATTCTAAAAGATGTCTAAACTCAAAGTAGATAGGCAGAGTTCCTTCCTTTAGCTGCTCTTCACAGGAATGAATCAGTTAAAAAACCTCAGGTATGCAAATATTATATACAATGCAAAGCCGTCCAATTTTCCTTTTCAAGTAACTGTATTACTGCAGCATCCCTAGAGCAACAAAAAGTGGAAAATTTCTACTACCAAAAAAACTTACATGAGCCAAGGGAAATATTTTGCTATAAAGGACTGTGGAAGCTAGTTAGACATTTTTAAAAAAAAAAAAAAAACAACAAAAACTAGATACATAGTAAGATGTGTAAAAGGAAAAAAAGTGTAATATTTCCCTACAGTCAAGGAACTATTGGAATATATGACTTCACTTAACGTTTGTTCTTTTTCTTTCTTCATATTTTGTATTGATAATTTGATTACTTGTGAAGTACAGTCATGTTTAAGGAGCTTATATCCATAAACTCTGAAGGAACTCAATTTCTTTAAGTTAATATTTGGAGTGTATAACTAAGGTCAGACTTTAATTTCTTGTGTATTAGAGATATGAGACAGCCTCAAATGCAGAGGAAGTAAAGTAGTCCTGCACTTGGGTCACAACAACCCCATGCAATGCTATAGGCTTGGGGAAGAGTGGCTGGAAAGCTGCCTGGTGGAGAAGGACCTGGGGGTGTTGGTCGACAGCCAGCTGAGTATGAGCCGGTAGTGTGCCCAGGTGGCCAAGAAGGCCAACAGCATCCTGGCTTGTATCAGAAATAGTGTGGCCAGCAGGACTAGGGATGTGATTGTGCCCCTGTACTCGGCACTGGTAAGGCCGCACCTCGAATACTGTGTTCAGTTTTGGGCCCCTCGCTACAAGAAAGACATTGAGGTGCTGGAGCGCGTCCAAAGAGGAGCAACAAAGCTGGTGAAGGGTCTAGAGCACAAATCTTATGAGGAGCGGCTGAGGGAACTGGGGTTGTTTAGCCTGGAGAAAAGGAGGCTCAGGGGAGACCTTATCGCTCTCTACAACTACCTGAAAGGAGGTTGCAGCAAGGTGGGTGTCGGTCTTTTTTCCCAAGTAACAAGTCATAGGATGAGAGGAAATGGCCTCAAATTGTGCCAGGGGAGGTTTAGATTGGATATTAGGAAATATTTCTTTGCTGAAAGGGTTGTCAAGCATTGGAACAGGCTGCCCAGGGAAGTGGTGGAGTCACCATCCCTGGAGGTATTTAAAAGACGTGTAGACATGGCGCTTAGGGACATGGTGGACTTGGCAGTGTTAGGTTTGCGGTTGGACTCAATGATCTTAAAGGTCTTTTCCAACCTAAATGATTCTATGATTCTAGAGTCCATCTGAATTCCAAATAAAAAGCTAAATTTTATTGAATTGCATCAAGTTATAGTTTTATAGATACCCTAGAATTTGGTAGGTTAGTCAGTGTCAGAAATTATCACCCTAGGGCATGCTCTAGAAAACTTCTGTTTCTGTCTTTTTTGGTGCCTGAATTTTATATTACAGGATAAGTTTATTGTAATATGTTGGTAGAGTTTTTGTAATTGGAGTTTCTTTAAAACTCCACTTGAAGAAGAATCTTAATACTTGGAAATCTCAGTCTAAAAAGTAGTACCTGCCTTGCTCTCTGTATATTTCCTCTAATGTCCTATGGTACATTTAACTTGTGCTGTAAGACTTTCCTACAACTATTGATCATCAGTTTGCTTTGGAATTGTGAAACGATCATGGCACTCCAAAGCAGTATTTGTCACAGAGAGCAGCAGTCTCTGGAATGGAGAACAACTGTAAAAGTTGCCTACCTGTTTACTTTTCTTCACTTCATTGTCCTTCCATGTCATTCTGAATTATCCAGAGACCACTGGCCTATATACAGATAGGGTTGCGTATTGCGTGGGTACCTCAGCTGTGAGTCTTTTTCATTGCAAAACTTTTTGATAAAAACCCATTAAGTCACAATGAGCAGATAAGCTTGTTTTGTGAGAATATCCATGCTTGTACCTTTGAGTCGAGGAGCATGAAAAATTAAAAACATACTCCAAGCATCTCTGACACGTGAGTATTTGTTTGGCGGCGCAGAAATCTGTGTGTGCCAAATACAGAACAAAGTATACCCAAATCAAATATGTCAGGAAATATATATGGAACCACAGACTGCAGTGGTTTATCTCTGCTACCCATTTTGTGTGTCTACCAGAAACTGGACTAGCTCCTCAATCCAGGTCTGAATACTCAGTTGAACCTGGCAGTGGATGAAGCTAGACCTGCTGGTAGACCACTGCTACAGCCAGGCAGAGAAAGAGGAAAATGAGACAGGGTCTAGTGATCAAGAGCCATTTGATGAGTTGTCAAATGAAACTATGTCAAAACAAACAGTCTCTTGCCAGAGATAAGATACGTTGGTCATACAAAGCAAAACTGAGTGCCCTAAAACTAATGTGGAATGATCTGGTTAACCAGTGACATTTACATAATTAATTGATATAGCATCATTTGACATCTCTAAATTTCCAATTGTATAGATGATTGATATGGATGACAGTGGTAGTGGAAGAAGGCGTTATATACTGTTATAAACTCATGTTTACCTTTCAGGTATTTTTTACCTGGTATGAAACAACATGCAGTAATATTCTTGAAAATATCCTTGCAGTATATACTTATTTATATTTTATTATTCAGTATCCGAGCAACATGCTCATCATTTTGCAAAAATAGCTCAATAGGACTCAGTTACTAAAGCAGCAGCAGTCCGGAAAGCTGGGAAGCTGCCAGCAAGACTTCTGTTTTTCTGCTTGAAATCCAGTTTGCACATATATTTAAGAATTTTGACAATTTTTTCATATTTTATAGGAAAGCACTATGTTTCTAGCTAGTTTCCACTGATGTGTGTATATAGTTACATACACTATTTCCTTTTCATTGGCACTTCTTCCTTTCCTTTCAGAAAGGCTCTCCTGGTTATATTGCTAACTGTAATCATGGCCGGTTGGTTGCTTTTAAAAAATCTCATTGTACAGGTTTCTGTGTTGGGTGGAAATGGGATCTGATGTTTTGTCTTTGTGATGAATCTGATGAATTGTCTTTCATCTTCATAATGTCACCTCCCTGACTTGTGCTGCAAGCGTAGAAAAGAATTGAGGCAAAGAAGTGCTGTCAGCTGCTGGTAGTGTTGTCCCAGTCCTGCAGTGAACCATACAAATGAATGAAATAGCCAAAAGAACTACTGGAAAGAAAGTAACCTGTTATCCTGTTACAAAAGTCAGCTTTATTCCAAATCTTTACAAAACTAAAAAAGACTTTATTTTTCAGCTGAAATTGTGAAAATTTATGTGAGCACATATATCTCAAAGAAGTCCTAAAGCCACCTTTGTCATATATAGGATAGTTTTATATTGTATTTTGCAGGAATAAATGTGAACTTGCTCTGCCTCTGCACTGAGCCTGCTGGACTCTGTTGGAACAGAATGAATATGGTGACAGTTTGAGCTAGCAGTGACAAGCCCAAGCTTGAGCTATTAAAGGTTTTAGCTTGGTTATAGCCCTGTGTAAGGGTGTAAAGTGATCCTCTTCTGTGTAGTCAATTTTGTGAGGTGGGTTCTTTCATTTTGGACAGAAGAATGAACATTTTATTCCTTACAGTCTACCTTTTTGATATGCAGACTCCCCATTTAGCTTCATAGAAAAGATAGTGAGTTGTCTTGGTCATAATTATAAATATCTATATAGAAGGAAAACAGCTGATATTAGAGGATCCTTTAGTTACAGATAAAAGCATAAAATCCAATGATCAAAAGTTGTAGGTATATAAATTAAAAATATTGATTAGGTACTTCAAAAAATTTGATTCATTACAATTTGGAACAATGTATCTAGAGTAGGAGGAATATTCTATCATCTAAATTCTTTAATTGCCATTTTTTTTCTGTATACCTGAGGCACAATTTCTGAACTGATATGGGAATTATTGATTAAAGGTCTACAACCTGTGATTTGTAGGAGGTCATAATAGTTCACAGGAGCTGGATTTCACACTCTCTGAACTTCCTGGTAAGACCTCTTGCCCTGAATTTCACTGTTAGAAATCTCATTAGCCAACCATGGAAAAGAGACAGGAGAAATAAGGCACCTGTTTTTCCCCATAGTGCTCTCCTCCCCATGAAAGAGAAATTAAAATCAAATGTGACATAGCAGGAGGTAGTAAAAAATAAATAAGAGGTTTTGAAACAGAGAAGCTCCATGTCATCACTCCATTCTAAAAGGGGGGAAAAATGTAAAACCCCAAACCAAGTCTCAATTTACCATGTTTTGAAAAGAAAATAAATGGTTCTGGAAGGTGGATCAATGCTAATGAGTCTGCCATAACCCTCATGGTAATTTTGTAGCTACGTATCAGGTTATTAGGTTTCTCTTCAAAATAATTCTGTGTTCAGGGGAGTGTCGGTAGAATGGAGGCTTCACTAAGACTTTGGGTAGTACCAATTGCTCAGATAAACTTCTAAACTCCAGGAAGCTTGTCTATATACTCCAAATTCAAGACTTTGCTAAAATTTCTGTTCAAGAAACACTGATACTAAAGGTAATCTTTAGCATATACAAAAATACCAAGCAATTATTATCAGTGGCCCTAAAATGACACTTTTTTTCAATAAATGCCCTTTGAAAATTTTGCAGGTGATAATGGAGTATCTCAAATATGCTGCTTTCTAGCAGCAAAACCAGTACTGCAACAGGCACAACTTAATTAAAGGATCAGTTATCCTTAATAACTAAATTTCATGAGATAATCATAACTTTGCAATCAACAAGATGCAAAAGCATAAAATCAGTCATTCTAGTTAGATGATTTGATTTTAATGTCAGGATAAACTGTTGTCCATGCAACTAACTGAAGGAAAAGGGAATGATGGGAATTCTTACCCATTTTTCTATTATATACACCTAGTTCAGGAACTCCAGAATATTTACCTTGGTAATATGATACTGTCTTCCAATTACTGGATTTAAACTTTTAGACCAAGTAGATAGTATTTATTTCTGGTTTGTTTAATTACTGACTAATTATGGGATTTAGTTTTATTTATTCAGTGTATATGATTTAATTAGAAAAATTAAAAAAATTTTGTTAAATGAGCTGCTAATAATTGCATTTGAAAACCTATACGCTCTCAGTGCTAAACTCCCTCAAACTGCCTTCTGCCCTCAATATTTATTGTCTGCTTAGTGTGGAGTCTTGCTTTGCTTGTGAAGTTCCCTGCATTGTGAATGCAAACATATTTCAGTGTCTCAAAACATTGCATTTTCCATAGGTACTGTAGGTTAACAAAAGACAACAGTCTGACAACTGGCTGTAAATGATTTCATGTTGCACAAGTCTGCCTTATAAGCAAAAATCAACCCCTGTTTTAACGTTCAGAGCATGTAATCCAAAATCAAAGAATGCGCAAAAGACTATACAGACAATGAATTGCTAAAATAACTGTAATGATGCATGGTTCTACAATCACCCTTTTCTCTCTGCTGAAGGACCCTGCATATAAGGCAAATCTCCACCTGGCAAATTCTAATGACAGTTTTTCTTAATTACACATGTGTTACAAGATGCACTATGGTCAGCTCTATATAGAAACAGTATATTGCTTCCATTACAGTTGGACGTTAGCATTAAAACACAAATAGTTTCTTTGCTTATCTGTGTTCCTGGCTTGAGGCCAGTAGCTTTCCTGCCTTTTATTAGTTGCAGCATAATCTAAAATAGAGGCTGAATAAAATAATTGACCAAGAATATAGCTTCAGATAATATTGTCTATGTGTCCCACTATGTCTTTCCCTTTTCTGTCTCTCCCTAGGGGAAAAGTAGTTATCTTCCTTATGCTAAATCCAGTTCCTAACCACAGCAAGCATGTAAATCTTGGCATCAGTCTCACAGCAGAATAAAAAGTCAAATCAGCAGGAAACTTCCACATAAGAGCAACAGGCAGCCCCAGGAGGAAAAAAAAACCAACAAAAAATACCCTCTCAAACTCTTCCATTTATTTTCTCTCAAAAATAAGAGTTCTACTCATTAGAAACACTCAGGTTTTCTTGTAATTTTTAAGATAATATGCCTTCAAAGAATAACAACTCATTGTTCAGCAAGCTTGCCAGCCTTTCAAAGCCTTTTATTTCAAAGATTCTTTCTGAATAAACAAATCTATAAAGAGAACAAATTGAAGTTTCTGCTTTTCCTAGTGTTTTGCATAGAGGCTACACAAGCTGTCTTCTCTCAAAATGGGTCAGACCTCCAATTATAGATTAAAAGTAACCAAAAATTGTTGGATGTAGCTGGTGGGATGGATTTTATGTATTTTACATACAGACTGACTCTAGAGCCACAAAAAATATTCTTAATTGAAAATTCAATATGTTAGATCAAAACCCCAAGGTATTTTTTATTATTACAGTCCTACATATCAAAAATATTGCTAGTAATTTGATTCGGGGTATTTTAAATGTTTAGAGATAGGCAAAGGAAGACTAAGTATAATACAAATAAGTATCATATAAACATGTTGACAACATAATAAAACTAAAAGTGTGGTTTGTAATATAATCTGAATTTGTACATATTGGACTGATGTACAAAATGTCTTTGTATCCAGTTATTACATTCCACAAGAGCTTACATCAGAGTGAATTAATCCTTCAAGGCATTAGGAGGAACTGTCTTATTCATACTAAACTGACTTGCCCTCCCCAAAATGAGAGAATGATTACCAAGGTTATAAAACAGAGAAAATATACTTAGAGATATAAAGATTTTGTTTGCTAGAGCAGAGATTCAGGGAATACAGAGTTAGGAATAAAATATCGTTAGAAGAACTGGAGAAGGGAGGTTGGAATAAGAAAGGAGTGTTATTTAGTGAATGGAGCACATGTAACTCAGTGGCTTGGAAAGCTTAATGTTAGTAAGTGCAAAACAATGCATTATGTAGGGAAAATGTGAAGAAATGTCTGAACTCTTCACAGGATTGTAATCACCTCTTAACTTAGGAAGGAGACCCGGGCATTGCTGTGAACAGCTCAAACCATGTGTAGATTCCCTGATAGAGGTTCCTATGTTCATTTCTCTGTTGGTACCTGAGTAACAATTGAAAATTCCAGAGAGGCTCAAACAGAGTATGCAAAACGTCCTGATGACTGGTGTAGGCTTACAAAGGAGGAAATCAAAATGAGCACTGTATGTAATTCTGTGCCAGAATATTTGACTTTGTAGAAAAAGCAGGTACAAACAGAGTACAGGTACAGTCAGAGATTAAAATAACATTGACCTCTACTGTCTCTGAAGTCCACTAAAAACTCTGGAAGCAACTCTTACTTAAAGATACCTTTTTTCAAAGTGGAGTAACACTACTGTGGGGGATTTGAACCCCTGTTGATGTGGGAATGGCTGACTGCCTGTGTTGCCTGTGAACTTTCTCTCATTTATTTGAGGATAGGATAGCAGTACTTAGGTCCGTATGCAAATTCTTTGAGCCAAATACTGCTTTTGGTTATACACTTACAGTCTCGTGGATAGGCAAATTCTTCCCAAGCTTTTGCAGTGCCATTGTCAGGGTCCCACTGCCTGGTAGCAGAGAACAGTTCATACAAATCCATGTATAACAGTGCCTTCTTTGCTGGGCAGCGGTCATTATTTTTAGTCATCAGCTGTATAACTGTCAGTACAGACAAAAGAGCTAGGAAGTCTTCTACTGCAGCATTTTGAAAGCTGCTGCAGTTTTGTTTTGCAAGACCCTTCCAACTTCTGCTTACAGTATGCAATAAAGTGAGGACAAGATTTATCTCTGATTTTACATTGCTGCAAACTTTCAGAAGCATACTCGTACATTTCCAGCTGTGATTCTTATAGGTATGGAGACCTGTTGTTGTGGTTTAACCCCAGCCAGCAGCTAAGCACCACACAGCCGCTCGCTCACCCCCCAGGTGGGATGGGGAGAGAATCAGAAGGGTAAAAGTGAGAAAACTCATGGGTTGAGATAAAGACAGTTTAATAGGGAAAGCAAAAGCCATGCATGCAAGCAAAGCAAAACAAGGAATTCATTCACTACTTCCCATGGGCAGGCAGGTGTTCAGCCATCTCCAGGAAAGCAGGGCTCCATCACACATAACAGGTACTTGGGAAGATAAACACCATCACTCCAAACATCCCCCCCTTCCTTCTTCTTCCCCCAGCTTTATATACTGAGCATGATGTCACATGGTATGGAATACCCCATTGGCCAGTTGGGCTAGCTGTCCCGGCTGTGCTCCCTCCCAGCTTCTTGTGCACCTGGCAGAGCATGGGAAGCTGAAAAGTCCTTGACTAGTAGACCACTTAGCAACAACTAAAAACATCAGTGTGTTATCAACATTCTTTTCATACTGAATCCAAAACACAGCACTAGGAAGAAAATAAACTCTATCCCAGCTGAAACCAGGACACCTGTGAAGTGATGGTACCATTTTGTATCACTCTGTAAATGCAGAAAAAAAAAGTGCCGCATTTTTTATTGAGTAACTGTCCAGCAAACATCTTTGTTCACTCCATGCACCTCATCCTTTATTTGTGAATTATAACTAAAATGTAACTTTAAGGCTCTTTAAGCAAAGTATTTCCATAAAACCGTATGAAGAGRAAAAATAGTTATAAATAGAGAAGCCACTGCCTATCTACAGCAAATACTCCCTGAAGACTGATCTATCCAGTTCAGAGTACAGGCTGAATATACAAGAAGATTGCTGTCAGGGAGCAGTGAGGCGGGTCTGGGAGCAGGGCAGGCATGGAAATGGCAACCAGGTTCAACATCATCAGGCAAGTTTGTGGTGCTGAGGCAGGTCGACAGTCATGCTGGGAAGTCAATCCACAGGTCATAACCAGACCCACTGAGGGTCAGAGTCCTGTGATTACTGGGCAGGTCCATGGTGATGGGGTCAGGCAGAAACCAGGCCAGGAAGTCAGGTCCAGTGGGGCACAGGCAAGGACTGAAGCACCCAGGTTGAGCTTAATTAGAGCCCTTGGACTCAAGGGCAGGGGTATGTGGGTGAGGGTCCCAGGTGAGGCTGGTCAGGGCCATTAAGGCCTGTTAGTGTGTTCAAGCCCCTGACAATTATAACATTATATAAATTATTATCCATTGGAAGTCTTGCATTTGGGACAGATTAAAATGATTTCAGGGGCTGTGCCTTACTGAACTTTTGTTCAAATTCCTCATTACAGTTGCAGTAATAAAGCAATGAACACTCATGTAAATTTTCTTGTATTTTTAATCCCGTTCTCTATATCTGCTGAGAAACAGTAGCCAGACAGTATTAGTGCTCCCATTGCCACAGTGATCTATGAGCTATCCCTTAACTGTAACAGCAATTGATGTTTTTAACAAAAAGATCAAGCACTCAAGCTGAATTGCTAGGATAATACCTATACTGGAGGTCTTTTAACGTAGTATTTCTACCAGATCCAGTAGTCATAGCAATAATGACAGTAATGTCCTGGAGAATCAGAATTACACTGAATTTACCACTTTGTTGACCTAAACATGAATACTAAGCTTTGTGAAAAACCACAGTGCCCTGTCTACATCAGTACTCCCAATGTTACTAACACCATGAAATCGCTGCCATAGTTAGCTATAGGAGACAAAATATATTCCAGTATAGCCTGAGAGGTAAGTCAGTCAGATCAAGAAGCAGCACTAACGTACCATGTACAAAATAGCTTTCAGTAGTACTGAAACTAGTATATTCAGTGGAATATATCAGAAAACATGCTTACAAAGTCAGTATCCACAAATAGAGTAAATTAAGAACAGAAGCTGTTAGCATGTATCACAGGCAAGAACATTACTTTTTGGTTATTTGAAATTGGCACTAATGTTCACTTTTTCAGGGTCAAATTTTATGTGAGACTGCAAGATCAAATGGCAAAAGTACAAGAAGTTCCCTTTTTCTAATTCTTGCTGCGTTCATATCTTGTATATGAGCTTATCCCTAAATTTCATGCTCTTATGTTCTCTTTGTTGCGTCTTTTAACCAAGCTTGTACTTGCACAGAAGTTGCAAACAGGAGTTTAAGAAGTCTGAGGTAGAGCACAATAAAGAACGATTTCCAACATCAGAGATGAAGAAATACTGGATTCTAAGTGGGCCCTTTAAAAGAATATAAAACTAAATATATAAATTCTGACATGACTATGTGTTTTATGTCTACTAACCTTGTAATTTTATTTTAAGGCAGATGACTCATCATATTGTATCATCTAAAACAATGATAGACTAGCATCTGCCAAAGGCCGTTTTGGTAGTGCTTGCCACCTAGTGGATTACTGCTTGTATATACATATGAGAAGAATCATCTGCTACAAAAATATTTGAAAATCTGCTTATTAGTCACACTATTTAATAATATCCTGCAAACTTTGAGTACCACTAGATGGAAATATTTTTTGTTGGAATGAAATGCTAGTGAAAATTGAAATAAAAATTGCAAACATTTTCACAACTTTTTGATAGCTCTATTTATAGCTATTGCTTGACTTGGCGATAGGCAAAAGATGGAATTTGAGAGCCAACGAGTAGTCAGCATGCATGGCCATGGACCCAACTGTAAATTCAAGCCCCAAGCTAACATATGTTTGTTGGTAGTCTATGATCACCATATTTGGGAAACATACGTGAGTTCATTGAAATTTATACCAGTTGTTTCTACTTCTCCTATTAGAGTTAGCTGTAGCCTTGTCATTTTCTGATATGTGTACAGTAGTAACTGGATTTTCTCAACTTTACCTCCTCTCTCCTTTAGCCGCATTGCTTGGAATGGTTGTCATCCATTTTTTTTGTCCTGGACTTCAGTCTCTTCCTGTATAGTAATTTACCCTTTATTACTGCCCACTAGTCTTACAGAGATCAAAAGTGTTGCTCATACCTTAACACAATGCAAAAATCTGTATGTAAGTTACAAGGGTTCCATCAACTACTTACAGAAAACACTTCTCCACACAAATGCAGTCCTCCTGCCAAAATTTTGAGTCCCCTTTTTCAACTGTGAGTCCAATTGAGCTTTTATTGAATTTTGTAATAATCAACGAATTGAAAAAATATGGACTATTTTACCAGAACTTTTCCCAAAAAATCCAGCCTACAGGAGACAGTTAAGAGAAGTTATCAGCAACAGGGAATTGTCAGGTTTGAATACAGCAAGTTTTCTGCTATACTCATGACTGTAACAGTATTTTTCACTCTTCCATGATGATGATGATGTTGGAAAGTTTTAGCCAACAGCTGTATGATTGTCTTACCCTGGCCAGCACCTAAACACCACGCAGCCACTCGCTCACCCCCCCACTCTGGTAGGATGAGGGAGAGAATCAGGAGGGCACGAGTAGGAAAACTTGCGGGTTGAGATAAAAACAGTTTAATGATTGAAATAAAACAAAGTAAAACGTAATAATAACAGTGATAACAACAACAACAATAGAATATACAAAGCAGGCGATGTACAATGCAACTGCTCACCACCCACTGAACTGACGCGTTTCCCAATACGCGAGAGCCTGTCCCGGGACCCAGAGCCCCCCCCACACTTAGTTTTTATACTGAGCATGACGTTACATGGTATGGAATACCCCATTGGCCAGCTGGGTCAACCGCCCTGGCTATGCTCCCCCCGCCAGCTTCCCATACACCTGGCAGGGCATGGGAGGCCAAAAAGTGCCCGGTGCAAGCACCACCCAGCAACACACGAAACACCAACGGGCCATCAACGCTCCTATTATACCAAACCCAAAACACAGCACAACCCCCCAGCTACTGGGAAGAAAGTTAACTCTGTCCCAGCCGGAACCAGGACAATGATATTCAGGAATAATCGGTTTATGCTTTACACTTTTAGAAGAGTTTCCAATTAATCTTACTAAGCTTGAGAACATACTCACCTAATTCTTACTTGTTACAGATATGTTCATATAGATGGTTTTGCTATTCATAGCATTTTATGATCAATAACCTATTGATGAGTAACTTGATGTGCAGATGTTAAATCTGGGTCGGAAGATTCCACGGGGTCAAAACTTTTGCTCTGTGTTCAGTTTGGCTGTTATTTATCTGAGGGTATTTGGATCTTACAGCGCGTTATGTGACCATCATACATCAGAATTTATGATCTTCCCTTATTTGTTATGGCAAGCTCATGACTGAGGATAGTTTTGGGTTTTTTTGCCCTCTAACAACTGCTATGGGGAATTTCTATTATGATCAGAAGGTGAAATACAGATTCTTTCTTTATACACTGAATTCCTTCACTTTCCGTTATATACTGATTATCCTTCTAACACTACAGAGTATATAAATTTCATCAGACAGATCATCAGGAATACTTGGAATTAAGAAATATTTAAGAAATTTTGTACAAGTATCCTCCTGTTTTCAAAAAAGTAATCATAAGAATAATTTGATCTTTCGCCAAATTTAGAAAGTTGTATTTTAGTACCATAATATAAATCTGTACTCGGTGGTATCATAAGCTTGAAAAGTGATTTTTATTAACATACAAAAAAGAATAAGGAAAATAGACATTGCAATTAAACATTTGCTTTCCTCTACAAATAAGTACCGCGAGTAACAAAACAATAAAATAATCCTTTAAGTTCTTGTGAACAGTTAGAAACAGAGGAAGGAATTTTCTGAAACAGAAGCAAAAGAAAGAGTCTTCTGAAATAGAAAATATTTGGCAATATCTTTTAGTCTCTCAATAAAATATCCACGTAAACAAGTAATCCATATTTACAATATCATATGCAATCTTCTTGGTTACATGTAGTAAGAAGTGTACATGTAATTACTGTACATTCAATTTTAAAATCTAATTTGTACCATCATTTCTCAGTTTCATTAATGTTGGAAAAAACACTGTTCTGCTTCTGTGCGCAGTACTGCATGACAGCACGTAAATACATTAAAAAAATAATTCTTTTTCAGGCATCTTAAAAAAATAGCACTTTTAATGTTAGGTTTTGTAACTTCCTATGTTTTTATAGGAATCCAAATTTGGAATGTAAGCTCTACAATCATGTCCCTGTAAAAACAACAATGTAGAAGATTTCCAAACATGCAGAAAAATCCTGATAAAAAAGCTAGAGTTCCACCTTCCGTTTATATATTTGAAAATATACCTTCTTATTTCCCATGTTGCTACTATTACACATAAATACAAGTAAGAAAAGTTGCATGAAAGGAAAGTTAATGGAAGGCCACTTTGAGAAGCAGCTTTAGGAATATGTTTTTTTTCCAGAGAAAATTATTCTCCAAAGTCCTATGTATTTTTAGTTAGCACTTGAACTAACCTCATATGTTGCAAGGATACTTAAAGACCTTCTTAATCAGTTTAGAACAGAAGCCAAAAGTCAATAGCATGTTGAGTCTGTTTTAAATTGCACACACCAAGGTTAAGCAAGGTTTAGGAGCTCACAACTACCGCATCTCACGGGGACCTTCCAAAGACCAAAGCAGCCGGAAGCCCACAGTTCATACACATGAGATATCACTGATTATGATAATTTCCCAGAATGGAATCTTACAGCTCCCACTCAGTTTCTACCATCAYGTTTAACCTCAAAGTTGAAAAACAAAAATATAGTCTGGCAGATTACCCTCAAAAGGTTGCTAATCCTTGATTTTCAATTAGTTTTATATCATCAGAATAGGGAAGTAAAGAAATGCCACCATTCTTTTTCAAGTATCATTACTCTTGAACAGTACATGGAATAAAATGGAAAACAAGGCATACTAGTTACTATAGCTTAACTTTAACAGCATATAGAACCATTCACCTAAAAGCTGTTGATTTCAATACATCCAAGTCAGTGTTGTAACAAAACAAATCACAGATTTTGTGGGTTTTTTCCCAATATACTGTACAGTTAGGGTTTCTTCCAGAACAATCCTTAGAAAAGTGACTACCTTTCACACAAACATATGCTTTTATTAGATGACTTAGTACTATGCAAGGATTGAATGAGCTTATTTTCACAGGTGGATGAGACACAGTAACAGGCCAATACAACTTAAAATGCTGTTGCCTGTGTGAGTGCAGTATAGAAAGCTAGCATAGTACATCACTAGAACAGCTGAGTTCATTTATTCACTTCACCTGTTATACTTCAAAAGTGTTAATAGAGCATCTCTCACAAAGACTAAACGTGCATCCACCAGCTGTAAGATGCTTACTGATTTCACCAAAAAAGCAGACTTGTTGAGCAGAACATAACAAGATCAGAAGAAAAGAAGACAGCGCAGTTTAGTGTTCTCCAGAAGCTAGTGCGAATCTTCCTACTTAATGTTCAATATATAAATTTGTAATAGGATGCATAACATAATCATGTCATGTCAGTTGAGCACTAATGTCATGTAAAATGAGCGCTCTTGTTTTTCTCTCAGAAAGCTGCTATCAGTACCATTTGGATTTTATGCTGAAGCTGCACAGAACAATATTAGGGAAGACAGATAATTGTGTGGAACTTGAAAAACAGGGAAAAAGCTGTCCGATCCATTGCACATAGTGGGACTGGAGGACTGCTCACACAATAGGATAGTATTCCTTCTGTCATACCTGAATTCTACACTAAGGCATTTAAAATCAGGTATTTTCTCAAATGAAACAATACACCAATGCTAGGTGGGTCCCAGTCATCCACAAACATATATAAGTGAAAACACAGAACTCTGGGATGTAGTCCTTGAGTACCAAATGGTACAGCAGAAAAGTTTTTTGGATAATTTACTATGCTAGCTTTCTATACTGTATTCACCAAATAATTAAATGTTATTACAAATCAAATAACAGGAACTGAGGTGCTTCTTGTCAGAGAAGATCCAAAATAACTCATGACCAAAATTGTTTGTACTAACGCAACACTGAACTACAAAAATTGCATATTTGCTAAAGTTTAATGTGTTTAAACATTTTAAAAAGCTGAAGTAGATAAAAATTTATGTAGTCTTTAAAAAATAGGAAATTATATGCTGTCTGAAACTGTCTATATTGCAACATGAACAGTGGTAAATTTGGACTTGTAGTGGGCTCTGCAGAGACTGTAATAGAAAGTCTCATCATTTTGGACATGCAATCAAAATAATCTACTATCATTATTATTCTAGAGTAGTAAAAAATGTAAGTATTGTTTATATCTGTGAAAATAATGAACGAGCATAATACATTAATACTCCGATTACTAGAAAGAGCTATAAAAGTGCCAGTAGAGACTCAAACTGCATTATTTAATACCTTWATTTCAAATTAAAAAGTCATAGAGTTTATATAGTTTGCTTATAGACTAAAGTATGTCTTCACACCTGTGACGATAATGATTTTGACACCAGTGTGGAGGTACCAAAATTGGCTTTCAGTTAACGGGTAGCATTTTAATCAAATCAGCAAAGCTCAGCTGTTTCTTGGAGGAAGCATTTCTCACTTCAAGCTCCTTTCTTCTGTGGGACTGCTAGCAGTCTTCTCTGGTTTCTAACCTTCTAATTTCTAGTCTAGTGCCATAAATCAATAGAACTGTGCAATCAAATAAAGATAGTAAAATGCTGCCCTCTGGGATAAAAGGAAGACTTGGTTTAAGTGATACATATTTTTCTAAGTGTGTAACTATAGCTTTCCAAATAAGACAAATTCTGTATTTGGATGTCTTACAATTTCCATAGATTTCAGTAATGATTGCACATAATCCAAAGCCAAATGTTGTCTGTATACAATATATTTGGTAGGGTTGGTTAAAAAGTCAACAGACACATTCTGATAAAAAAAAAAACATAGAAGTTTTTAAAGGAAATGTAACATTTAATGAAGATTTCAGGCAAACTTTCATTTCTTTTTTTGAATTCAAAATTTTAGACTAAACATTTTTATGGTGCAACTCTGCAAAGTGCTGAATGACCTCAAATCTCATAGATCTTAGCAGCTGGTGAGGGGGTTAATCAGCTTGAGAAATCAGGGCTTTAAAAAAGTGAACATTACCAGAAAAATTATGTGTGACCAACTAAATTCTGCTGTCTGGTATACTTCATGACCCTGATTCATAACCTGCAAAATCACTCAGAGCAAAATTTAGTCTGAGTCTTGTTAACTTTTCATGACTATAAGAGATATAAGCATTACATTAAGAAGTGATATGGAAAACATTTTCCAATTATGTGATTTTCCCATTATGTGATGTCATTCACACTCTCATTTTTTAAGCGAGGACTGAGCATGACCCAATATAATATGTTTGGGACTTACTGGAATTTAAATTCATACGCAAAAAACTTGAGTATCTTTGAGCAAGCCATTCCAAAAATAAAACCCCAACCTATTTAGATATCAATATAACTAAACTGGAGAGAACCAGGGGAGGTTGGCAGCATAATAGTACTGTTATTCTGTGTGTTTTCTTTACATAGTTGATCGTTGGCCTGCTTCATCAAGTTTGAGGTTTTGTTTTCTGGCTGCTTCACTATTGATCCTCAGATCAGATTTATCTGCATTACTACCATCTGTCATTGTGGATTCTCCCTCTGTGCCTTCAGGAGTCCCTCCAATGAGCTGCAGAACTTTAGCATTCTCTTCCGGGGGGCACTTCCAATGGGGCCTGCTTGCCATCCACAAAATAAGTGCACCAAATATGACAAGCAAAAGACCAAGACAGTTGACAAAATTTGCCTCTGGTGGGGATGCACTATATGCAGGATTTTTCCTTTGGAAGGGGAAAAAAAAAAAAGGTCAGTTGTTTTAAAGACAATCCTGGTCTAAACCAGCAGTCTCCTTCTAGGTAGGAGGTCTTTTTAAAACAAAACAAAACAATGTCCCAATACTAGATGGTTATTATTCTGTGCAAATAGAAGTACAGTTTGCAATGAATAACCTTAATAAACAAGTGAAAAAAATACTTACAATGAAAATATAAGCTTTTCTGTGATTCCCATGAGAGCTGTTGCAATCACTGTTGCAAAGATGGTAAGACCCGAATAAACATGTATTGGCATGAGAGCTGCTCGGAGAGGAACTGGAGCAAAAGGGAGCAGAAAGACAGCGAAACCCAAGAAAAGCTAAACACAAAACAGATTCATAGTTAAAACTATATGGGAAACAAGCTGCACTTTTCAAGCAGAATAAAAATCATCATAAAAATTCAATTTTGAGATGTCTTCAGGTACAAATTTGAAAACAATTGGCATTTTTATTTCTGAATGTGTTTTTCTTCAAAACCAAAGCAATAATTCTGGATTACCACCTGGGAAGCAGACATGAAATATTTTATAAATAATCCCACCTAATATCAGTGTCCAAACTTACTGGTAATGCTAAAACTGCAACCAAAGTACTGGAAACACAAGTTTTCAGTGTCACTAATTCAGTAATATATTAAAGGTGTGAGTAGCTACATTTTTACAGTCTCTTCAAGTCCCGTTCTCTGCTTCTGTTACAGATTTACACATAAATGAAGATCAGAAGGCAGTTTAACCTTCTGACCTGAGTGGACTAAATAATTTTATCTTATTAGAGTTTTGGTTAAATTAAAGTACATGTCTTTAGAAGGGCAATGGTCTATATCTCAATATATCAATCTGTTGGCATTTACAGAGTGAAGATGTGTGTGGGTGGCATGAAGTTATTCAAGGGACGTGAGTCCTCCCATTAGCGCTAATTTTGTGATGGAAGATAACCCATCATGTCACATGGTTTCAGTCACAGGCTTGCCCAGTCATATTGAGGTTGCATCCCTTCTTTAGTTCTACTGTTACTCACCCCTGCTGCTAAATTAGAAATAGTGCATGAATTTGTATTTCATCCTGCTTTAACTTCCAGTCTTAGTCCTTGTTTTGTCTTTCCATGCTGGATTAGAGAGCCTGGTATTTTCTCCCTGGGAAGCTTTTTAATACACCGTAATCAAGCCATCTCTTAATCTTCTTTAGATCTGCTAAACAGGTGGAGCTTTTTAAGTCTTTCCCTGCAAGATAGTTTTTCCAGCTCTCAAATTACTTTTCCAGATTTTCTTTGCTTTTTTTCTTTTTTTTTTACATTTTAAAAAAAGTTATTCCATAGTATTTCATATTAGTTTTGCCAATGCCATATACGGAGGTTAAGAAATATCTTATTAGAGAATTTACTCTTCCTGTTGTCACAGCATCGTGAGAACTCATTTTGAGCTTCATGTCATCTTTGAGTACTTCTTTCCAGAGACATTGCTTTCCAAGAGACAGTCTCCATTTTACATTTCTTCCCTATTCTTAAATTTATGTCCTTGTGCTATACTGTATTAACATACATTTGGCTTAAATACAATATATTTACACTATTGTTCCTGTAGGTATAGTATCATGTGAGCATCTCCCCTCAATAATTTTTCAATTCTGAGATTGACATACCATTTCTGGCAAATGCCAAGTGTCTTCTCTATTAACAAAGATACTACTTTATGACTATTTTTTAACAATAGTGCTCAATCACTTAACAAACATCAGTCTCTGACTGGAAACTTATATTCCAGTTTGGAGGAAGTAACACCACAGTTCTATTCATGAGACAGGCAAGGCATTAAGTGCCATTGATCATGTTTATAGTAGCAAAATGAAAAGTAGAATTAAGATCTTAATTCACAATTCTTTATCTTAACCATTAGAAAAAATGCTGATACTCAGTACAGTGGCAGCACAGATTTCCCTGAAATAACTGCATTATTGAGACAAGGAAAACCTTAATACTGTTCCTTCTTATTCATTAGCTGTTGTTCAACTATAAAGAATATACTCAACAATGCTGCAATATGCTTTCTTTTTTCTAAGTGTTAAAAACACTATTTCAACACTATTTCCTGTACCTCCTAGCCTGAGCAGTGAAGGATACAAGTCTAGAACCCAAATCCCTCAGCTGGGGATTTTCTGTGCTTGATCACCAGATGATTAAGTCTTATTTTTTTCTTTTTAGTGTTTTGGCAAAAAAATTAAGAATCACAATTTGAAGAACAAAATAAATTTCCATAGTGTAATAACACAATATAGGGAATTCAGAATGTATATGCAGAAACACCACATCTGTATGTGTACACTAAATGTCAGGGCATGCCTGCTCTTCTATGCCAAATGCAAAACGTACTAAGTTAGCTCATTTTAGATTATGATAACTCTAATTCTCTGCCAATAGGAGCAGTTAAAAGCATGCACACAAACATTTATCAAAGTTTGGCTGATTCAGAAAAACTGGTTAGCCAGTAGTAGCTCATTCAGACGTCAGATCCGTTAGATCTGCACCGCTCCCTGCTGCACTTGTTCTGCTGATAAACAAAAGTCATGAGGCCAAGAAGTGACTACTTAAAATTATGATAGCTGCAAAAAAAGAAAAGCAATTATGTCATTTGAGACTTCCTTAATAAAAGCTCTAACTGTATTTAAATATGCTGCCAACAAACCAAATCACTTGCTTTAACTTCAGCAGTGTATAGAGCTTAGAAACACACTACTGTATAACTGAATAGTAAATAAACTGCCATTATCCCAGCAAATAAACAAAATATGCTTTAAAATACAGTTTTCTTTGAAGTCAAGGATCCAGTATTTGCACATTTACACGCTAATTTGCCAAATCACAGAATGTAAAATAGGTATCCCAGTAGTTAGAGTGTATTAGTGAGGGCCTATTGTGCCTGAATTACTCAACACATTCTTCAAATTTACCACCTGTTCATAAATACAGTTAGATTCTGACCTGGAGAGAATAAAATATAACAGCAGTCAGCCCAATCCAGCTGTGCAGGCTGTACATGTTAGGAATGTTCCTGGCATTGTGGTATTCAAACACGGCTACCATAGAAACAATTGCAAGAATCATAGCTATGGTATTTAATCCAGCATGTATGAACTTCATTAGCAGTTTGCTGCACTTCCAGGTCCAGGGCAACCTGTACACAATAATAGCTGAAGAAAGAACAGAAACAAGATTTTATGCCTTATAGGATAACTTATCTCAGATTTTAATAATCATGCATCATTCAAATAGTTCCATTGTAAATTACAGGAAAATCCAACCTTTAATCCTCTAAAAAAGTCTATTAAAAGGCTTTCTCTCCTACACATAGCATAGCATATTCCAAGTATACAACTGAGGCTTAAATATAGCTTTTAGGGAGATTTCTCCCTAATTTTAAAAAAACTTAAGTGTGTTTCAAAAAAAGAACAGTAAACAACTTGGTGTCATCTTTTTCTCATTCCTTAAATTGATCTAACAGGGATTCTGCATAGGATTTTGATTTTGCTGCTACTAGTCAGATTGGAGGAATAGGGCCCAATTCTTATATCCAGAAGACCACCTATTGAGAAAGTGTGTAAGATTATTTTTTAATATTGATTCTCTTTGCCAACTTTGGATAATGCTATTCTCTAACTGCGTAGATATTTATATGACTATGTATTGCATTAATATTAATAGGACTACTTTAGATGGGAAAATGCTACTCAGCATAAGGGAATCATAATCTGACTCTTAAGAGACAAAAGGATTTGGCAAATACAACTCTTCCAACACTGCTAGATGAATGTAAGGGAGTTTTGCCTATATTTGCATTAATTACTCTAGCAGACAGTGTTTTGTGCAGTCTGAACAAAACAATTTCTAGTGACCTAACTCCAGATGGTCCATAAGAATAACTCAGCCTAGAGCTGCTTCTTGCCAAGCTCTCTCCTCAAGGTCCCCACTGCTCCTTCCCTGCCACCACTGTCCTCTGCCTGTTGTATGACCCAGGTGCTTTCCACAGGGGACACACACAGACCAGATAAGATCACTGAAGCCCCAAGTACATCTGATTTCACACTAGGTAGTAATTCTGGACGTGTGACAGCACATAAGTATATTCAGATAACAGGGGACAAATATTTATGAGAACACCTGATCACTTGACCAATAAAGGCTAATGCCCACATCCATAATGTCTTACCTGAGCGAAAAGACTGAGCTCCATTTACCTGATTCATCACATCCTCATTTAAGGTTTCTGCTTATGAAATTACATTCAAATCTTTATATATAATTAGCTATACTAAAACAAAAGAATAAGAATATATGCAGGTTTTTAAAAAAGTTCCTGTTCCAAACATTAAGAAAMAGATGTGCACCAAAAAAAAAAAAAAGTATTACCTGATAAATGCAAAGATTAAGAATTTACTTAAGTGATTCTCATATGCCTTATTCATTACTTCTCCATAACCCTAGCTTTTTATGCAAAAAGCATAGSTTATGSAAAATAAATAGGATATTCATTCTGTAYGTTGTGATGAATAAATGACAAATTAATTTCAAAGTTCTGTTTACACATTTTTATTTACTTGGATGCATGCCAGGGAATACAGTACWGCACTAAATAATTCACAAAGAAAACACCGTTCASAAGTSAAATTTCCAGACTACSATCAATTTTTAAATCMATGTATGCTTTTACATACTGTGTGAAAATATAATACTGGAATGAAAGTGTCCCTTAGAATATTTAAATATATACAGCACTTAGGTAGTTCTCAGCTTTCTTCTTTTAAAAAGTAACAATAGTAAATCCTATAAAATCAGGAAGATAGAAGCCTTGTTTTTAAGGCAGTGTGACAGTAATCAATCTAGATGACATAGGTATGACTCAGCACACCAAGCTTATGATCACCTCCAACAGTTCCCCGAAAGTTATATGATAGTCTTATATCTTGTTAATATTGAAATAATTGCCTGCATCAGACTATTATTAATTAACTTAGTACTAATGATTATTATTTCTAAGTTTGTAAAGCAGGCATGCCAAAAGGCCCCAAACAAGCCTCAACATCCCATGAGGATATTACCAGTAAATCCCCCTTGCTCCATCTTACAATATGGCCCATAGTATTGTCAATAATTTATTCCAAGTGCAGCAGAGTACTGGACTCTGTATGTCTTGAAGTAAACTTGATGTGCCTAGGTCCTGGTGTCAGTTTTCAGTCTTTGATCTCAGAGGGTCAAGTCCAGGCTAAAATTTTTGTATAACATTTTTCTTTGGTGCATAAGATGCTGTCATCTAGTTGATTTAACTCCAAAATCTCTATCAAACTCCCTAGTCGCTCATCCACATAGTCTCAGATCTCTGTCTGGGCCATGAATTTTCTGGGCTGTTTCCCATAAACAGTATGATAGAAAAGCAAGGAATACAGACTAATGGCTTGGACACTTGTTAACAATACCATGCATTAGCATGTTACATGCCACAGTCCAGGACATATGCATGATAGTACAATTTAGTTGAATCCTCTTTCAGTGAGGGCTATGTGTGAAGTTATACATTGCAACTTGAGCAGATCTGACTGTTTATCACTGTGAAAAGACACAGTCCCATTTCCCTGTCACCACTTCTGTGTGCTTCGCCCTGCTTTTGTCATAACTGGTACTTTTCTGATCAGCAGGAGGAAGCAAGACAATCTGGGGAACAAAGGGGAGAGGAGGAGGAAGATTCTGCTTTCAGTGGTGCGAGCTCTTAAAAACTGACTCAGACGTGATATGTAATTTCATCTCAAAATTAAAATAGTCTGGGTTAAAAGCACATACACAATTACAGCATTTTTAGTGGTGACATGTTAAAGCAATCCCGTGAAGAACTTGCTCTAGATACAGCATCTCTACTACTGTTAAGAGATTTGACAGTCTAGGCATCCTTAGACACAGCTTCCTCACTCAGATCTCACTCCTGTTTTGAGCTCTGATTTTAAAGCATGTCACATAGGGCAGAGTGATCTTGCAGTATCCTGTATGTGGCATGGGACACCTGTTCTTTGCCAAATGTACAAAGCAAAATTCTAGAGTTAGCTCTCTAGTATTTCTGACTGGCATGTGCTGCACGTGCTGTAGGGAGGTGTCATGGATTGCTCATGAGATGCCTTCCACCTTAGAAGGCACGCAGCATGGTTCTGTGAGTGCACTGGGGGTGTGCTGCACAGCACCTCACAGCTGCCAGAAAGGAATGTTCCTCTTCACTCCTATTTCCTCTCCTGCTCCTTCTTGGCTGATCCTGTTACTTACCTTCGACAAGTTCTGAATGCCCACTAGATTCTTTGGGAACCACTTTAACACAGAACAGGTAAGTGCCCATCTATGATTTCAAAGGGACTCAAACTAAGCTCATCAAGAGAGCTGCCTCTTCACAAGTTGCCTGTGATGAGACCCTTACAGCTCAGCAGTCATTTGCCCTTCCAATTCTTGAGAATTCTGCAGCCCATTGGATGTTAGAAACTCCAGGAATTAGCTATTTTTCCTTTGAACAGATGTTTTGTTATGTTTGAGGCAGAGGTAATCGTGTTTGTCAGATAACTCA
>JAYKAV010000066.1:125682-223651 GCA_035582835.1 Phoebastria nigripes | reverse complement strand
TTTTCGCATATCTCGCAACTCACTCAGGGATAGGGATCGGGTAGTTTCTGTCTCACTTACGAGTTCCTCCTCTTCCTCCTCCCCTCCTCGTGATGGCCCTGCTTTTCCATCATCCCTTTCTAAACGAGCTGACTTCCGCTTCCAAGATTTCTTCTTATTTATAGGGGCAACCGATACCATCACAGGTTGGTCCTCTGGTTTAGCTGCAGTGCCCATCGCGGGGGTTGGAGTAGCCACAGTGCCTGTTGCCTGGGTTGGAGCAGCCGCAGTGGCCGTCKCAGGGGTTGGAGCAGCCGCAGTAGCCGTCGTGGGGGTTGGAGCAGCCGCAGTAGCCGTCACGGGGGTTGGAGCAGCCACAGTGGCCGTCGCCTTGTCGTCAGATCTGGAGACCTTCTTTTCCCCTTGAGGGTTCTGAATAGTATTGAACAGGGCTCAGTAGGCATGGGCCAGGCCCCAGCATATTGCAGTGATCTGCGTCTCTCTGGAATTGCCACACAGCACTAGGAAGAAAATTAACTCTATCCCAGCCGAAACCAGGACACAGGGAAACATGGGTGTGATATGAGAGTCGTGTACACATTCATGTGACATGTAATAGAAAGAAATAATGTGGGGGGAGAAAGGGACAATTTAGCACTGGCTTAGTTAAACAATAGTTGGACAGTAGGCATGAAGACACAACTACTTGGTCCCAACCATGATAATTTCCAAAGCTGAGAAGAAAAGAGAGGAAAGGAACTAATACTCAGGTCCTGGCGCTGGGAATGAGCAGACAGCCAGGGTGCATGCTGACAGCAGCGCAGAAGCCTACCCTGGAGCAGGCGTGTGGCAGAGGAGCAGGCACTCCCATGGTGGCAGCGTTTCGGACATAGGCGTGCAGCTGCCTACAGATATAGAGCTGTGCATCACAGGCAGGCACAGGATGGCAGCTGATGGGGAGCTAGTTAAAGCTGGCACACACGTACCTGTACGACACTGCAAAGTCTCACGTTCCTATAGGCATAAATGCAGACGTAAATATGTAGAGTGGCACGAGCCCTTGRCTTACCAAAGCCAGCAAGGAAAGAGAGATCCATATATCCCTCATTTTATATGCTTTGTAGTTTGGACAATAAGAAATAAATACCACTCTTATCAGAAGATATTCTTTTAGAATTCCAGGTCCCAAATGGGACTTTTGCATTATTATGTGTGAGAAATAAGACACTCCCAAAACTCATCATAGAGGGACTGAACCCTGTTGCTTCAAGTGGAGGGATGTACAAAAAGCTGTAGAAAACCTTCCTGCTCAATACCAGACTGCAAGACCAGCTATAAAACTGCAGGATCAAAGGCCTGTCTAGCTCAGCAGCCTGCTGCTGGCAGTGGCCGACAAGCGATGCCGAAGGCAGGCTGCAAGGGCAGGCAGGTCCTGAGCAGTCTCCCTTGTGTGCTATCCCACTGTCTAGAGACAGTGCTCCTAACTTCCACCTCGCAGTGTTTCAGCATTTTCTCAGCCAGCAATTCCCTTCAGACCACAAAAGATAACATGCAGTAATATCTGTACCCTTTATGCATGCATTTGAATTCCATTTGAACCCATTTACAAATGGCAGCCTCAGGAAAGGCGTCCCACAGTTTAGTTGTGCATTACACTTAATGAGATGTGTAGAAGAAGCCCAAGATGCAGTTTGCCCTCTAACCTGTACCAACAACCTTGTAAGCACATGCTTTGCATTCACAACTGTAGCGTATTAGGGTCCAACACAAGCCATTAGTCCTTYAGCTGGGCCTGGAGTCCAGCTGGACTCTCCCTGGAGACAGTGTGAGAAAGGGGGAGTGTGCTGGGCTGACCTTGGCTGGCTGCCAGACGCCCACCCAGCTGCTCTCTCACTCCCCTCCCCAATGGGACAGGGGGAGAAAACAAGATGGAAAAGCTTGTGGGTCGAGGTAAAGAAGGGAGATCACTTACCAACTACTGTCATGGGCAAAACAGACCTGACTTGGGGAAAGTCAATGTAATTTATTGCCAATCAAAATAGAGTTGGATAGTGAGAAACAAAGACATAAACCCTTCTTCCCAGTCTCAGCCTCACTCCTTTACTCCTGTCTCCTCTACCTCCTCCACCCCAAGCAGTGCAGGGGGATGGGGCATGGGGAGGCTGTGGTCAGCCCATAACAGCTCCTCTCTGCCGCTCCTTCCTCCTCTCACTCTTCCCCTGCTCCGCCATGGTCTCCCCAGGGGCTGCAGGGGAATCTCTGCCCCGGCGCCTGCAGCACCTCCTGCCCCTCCTCCTGCTCTCACCCGGGGGCTCGCGGGGCTGGTTCGCACACTTCTTCCTCACTCCTCACCGCCGGGGCAGGGTTTTGCCCTTTCTTAAACSTGTTTTCCCAGAGGTGCCACCAGCCTCGCTGAGGAGCTCAGCTGTGCCCTGCGCTGGGGCGGCTGGAACCGGCTGGAACCGGCTGTGTCCAGCACGGGGCAGCCCCGGCCTCTCCTCACAGAGGCCCCCGCAGCCCCGCCTGGACAGGGACACCCCGTAGAGGGACTTTGTACATCGTGCACCCTGCCAGTGTGGGACAGACAAATGGCACAGTCACTTCCTAAGCCTAAATCATGTGTGCGCATTAGTGTACAGTCTCTCACGAGTATTTAATTTTTATACATAAACAAAGGCCCCTTTGTCTAGAGTGGACACCAAAGCATTTCCTTGCTTCCTCTTGATGRGGTTGGAGATCCATAACTTCCCAGAAGATGTGCCTCGGTGAAACCCAGGCGATTTGCTGAAATCCTGAAAAAAGCGGTTAAAGGAGCAGGGGATTGGTTTTCCTGCGTTGTGCTTAATCTGCTTAATCTTTTAACGTGTCCGATGTTTTAATGACCTCCTGCCCTCTTCTCATTGCACTCCCCCCCAAAGCTGACTTTGCCGCYGCTCCCAGCGTAAACACCAGCCCTTCGATTGTTGCCAGGAGGCTTTCACAGAAAAGGCTACTTTCTCTGGCACAGCACATAAGGGATTTAYGTTGGATTGCAAAGGAATGATAAAGCGTATCATTATAATTACAGAAACAGGCTTATCCTGTAGATTTTCCCTTCATAAAGCAAGCTGCCAAGGGAGCAGGGCTCTTGCGAGGACTGCAGCGGCAGGGGCTCCTCCCCCATCGGGCGTGCTGCTCCGTGGCGGCAGACGAAGCTCGGGCYTTCGGTGCCCTCGCAATCAGCCACTGCCATCCTCCTGAGTGTGGGGAGGAGGAGGTCATCAGGGCTGGATGTGGTGCTTCGTTTGTAGAGGAGGTTCTCAGGAATAAGGTTTTAGCACATGTTTATTCAGGATTAGTCCTCCCGTAATTGAATGTGTTTCAGTGCTGCAGGGTTTGTTCCTCCAGAACAACTCCAGAATAATTAAATAATAAGAGAGAGGAGACAAAAAAGCTGTGGAGTTAAGTGAGCTTTGGATGTGTGCTGTCCCTATGCTTTTTTGCAGCCCCRGTTCTTCCTAAGCCAGTTAAGCAGCTGCCCAGCCTGCGGTAGCAGGCAGGTGAGGACACTTTAAATCCTCACTTGCAACTGGTGCTCCCAGCCGCTCTGATGTGCTGACGCTTCAAAAGCAAAAGATGAGATAATGACAACTCACTTCCATCAGGAAGCAATTCAGTTCGTGTGGTTTTGAATTGTGTCTGCAACAAAGAAATCACATCACAAAGCGGCTTTAAGCACAATGAGCAACAGAGGAGCTAGAAAAATAATGAAACTCTAACTGATCTACTGCAGCTTTTACCTTTTGAAAAGACATGCTCTTTTAAAGAGAAGCCCAAGTAATAAATTATTATAATTTTGAAATTGAGGTATCTTATAAATATTTACCAGTTACAGTTCTTGCTAGCAAACAAATAGTAGTTAAAATCTCCAATTCTATTTTCTTCGTTTGCTCAGCGGTCTTTCAATTGAACAAATTCCTGCTGGGTTGTATTTCCTGCCTGTAGCTTCCACCCAAAGATAATAATTTCTGAAGAGCTTCAGAAGAATCAGGATAGCGGTTTTTGAGTTATGTGAGGGAAGGGAAAAAATATGCTTTTCCCATATGTTGTGATTGAAATGTTGCATTTGCATAAGCCAAAACCAGCTGTAGCTRTAAAATTTTTAACTTAGCTTGATTTATTGTCCTTATTGAGGAAGGGAAAACAAAAGATGTCTCAAGACGATCCATTCAGTGGATTTTGAGTTAGGATATGAATGGTTAGGTCTGGCATATGTGCAATTGCAGTATTTTTTGGTGGGGTTTTCTCAAAGCTCTTGACCAAGAACATTTTAGTTTGCATGGCATGCACAGATCCAGGAGTCCTAGCTGAGGATGACAGCATTAAAGGATACTCAGCAATAGTTTGTGCTTAGAAATAACRTTATTGCTTACAATTGTTTATTCTTCAGTAGTGTTTAAATGCTCCACAGTCATTTGGCTGCAAGTTGCGATGATATCTTTACTTGAATAGCATCAGTAATAGCCTAGCTGGCTTCAGGGGGACCACTGATAGAGTAAGATGCTCCTGAAATGGACTCAAAGTATCAGTGTGACCCATCGAACACCCTGCCCCGAAGATTGTAAGCTGTTAAAAGCAGATACGTGGAAGAACGTGGCAAATAAGACAGGGAACAGAGACAGATACAGAGAACACAGGGCACTTGAATGAYACCATTTCCTGTACAAACACAGGAACTGTTTAATAATGGCTAACTACTTTTCAAAATGAATGTCAATATATAGGCTTAAGAACATCCTKGCTTTTCACAGAAAGGAGCATATTTTGCTCTCAGATATTTTGTTTCAGGTCTTGATTTTTAGTTCCCTCTCCCCTTCTTGTCTTCCTTTTTTCATCTTAGATGCAATAAGATAAACTCCCTTGGAACWGGTGTTCCTTTCCCCTCTTCATGTACTGTCAGAGGAGTCACCCTGCAAGTAAAAGATGCTATCTTGCTCCTCTCTCCCTGGCATTGCAGTGAGATAGGAAATGGAGCTATACTTTGCTGCACAGCAGCAGAAATTTGGTCCTGGTGAAGTAAGAGACAAAAATTTCCACGCGTTCTGATGGGGTGAGCAAATCACACAGAAATGGCTGAGTCACTTCACTTGTCTCTGTAGAGTGCTTTGAGTTCCTTAGGGAGACTGGTTTATTAGTGCAACATATGCATTTGTTTATCTGTTCACTGAAAAGCTTGTCTAATTTTTTTCAGCTATACCAGTTGGTCTAATGAAAGATATCATCACTACTTACAAACCCTGTCCTACCTATGTCCTTAAGATCATTGAAGCTGCAGCAAGATACCAGTTTGTTATCAGTAGGAGTCAAAGGTTGACACTGGGATAATGCTGAAAGTAGGGGTTAAAGAATGATATGGTCATTGTCAGCAGGAAGATTATAGAATCACAATTGCATCTTGCTTGAGAAATTTCAAAAAGGGAAGAAGCCCATCACATAGCTGTTAAAGAAAATATTAGGTTAATACTGAATTGAATGAAACCGTACTGAGCTACAGCCACTGAAATGTGGTGCACTTGTCCTTGCAGTGTGTCAGGCTTTGACAGCCCTTGTCACCTTCTTGCCTCAAAGACTTCTTCTGCAAATAAAATCTTGCTGAGGTTTGAGAAGCTATTGGGGTCTGCATGAGAAAATTTGGCTGCCGTCACTGGGGACACAGGGCACACACGATTGGTCCTGGGACTGCAGCTAGTGCAACTCTGTCTATTTGGCTTTCTGTTCCCCAACCCATGCTCTGCAGGTTTTGCTTTTGCTGGCAAAAGTTGTTTTCTCAGTGTCAAAAAATGAGCCAAAGTCTACAGTGTAAAATGATTTTTTTCACCTCTCTCACCTTTCCGTGGCAATTGGCAGGATCTGCAGGTTTCACATTACGTGTCAAGCTGCTTCCAGAGGCTCCAAACTCCCAGACTCTTAAAAATCAATGAGCTAGACACAGTGAAAGCTCAGGAATTTCTTGCTTCATCACGAACCATACAGCATATAACGGTGTTTTAAAAGAAACAAAACAACACATGTATACACAAACCTATTCAGAATTACAGCTTCTCTACATTTTGGAGGGCTGAAATTTTGGGGAACTTGACAACATGTCTGCCTGCATTAAGACCAGATCTCATCAACATAGAGGTTACCAGTTAGGAGCTATATGTGGGGAAGAGATAGCAAACATACCCCTCATCTTATAGCTTTCCTCAACATTTAGGATCTGTGGCTTGAGTGGAAATGAGGGAATCTGACAGGAATAAGTGTGATACCAGCATTAAGGTTGCTTTGGTCAGCATGGAGGACCCACTTGTTGTGGAGAAAAGTCCTGAGGAGGATCATGGTAGCAACAGTGCCAGTGGGAACACACCTGAAGGGAAGCAAAAAAAATAATAAAAAAAGGTATTACTATAAGCTGTGGAGTAGAGCTGAGTCTACTCAGCTCCAAATAATCCTAGGTTGATTCCAAACCTGAACTTCATAGTGAAAAAAAGTAAATGAGCTCTACTCATATGCTTATTCAGCAGCACTGATCCTCGTGGAGACCCAGATCTCGAGGGAGCTGCAGTGGAGGAGGGTGCAGGCAGGTGCTCTCCTGCCTGGAGGCCACCCCCCTCTGTACCCCACCGAGGAAGGAACTGGGGGTTTCCTATCTATGTCCCTCTTCCGATACACTGGGAAGGGACAGGATAATAAGCATGCAAGTGTCTTGAAAAAAACCCAACTAGCACAAAGGAAAATGTTTATTCATTCGCCTAGAAAAGAAAACCTGAGCAACCTATTCATACATTTCAACAAAACCTGTTCCTCTGTTGGTGGCGTAATGAATCACTGTTTATTTACATACGGGAAGTAGCACCTTACAGTAAATGCATGGAAATGGAGACTAATTTGAAAGTGTCATTTTGTGAAGGGCACCAGTAACATTTGCGACACATTCTAGTTTTTGACCATCTGGCAACCTTGAGAGACCCCATTTGTAGCAGGAACTGCTTTAGACTTCAAATTTTAATGGAGTGAGATCTCAAATCAATGTCACCCTAATAATGCAGAATGGATTTGGGCCAGGACACAGTGCTGTTTATACTGGCTTTCTGTGAAAGGCCAGAATTACAAATACAGAGACTAAATCTTTCTCTCCTAAATTGAGAAAGATCTGTTAATAATTATTGTGAGCCAAGAGAAAAATCCAGACCTCTCTAGAGACAAAGGAACAGGCAAATACAACCGGGAGGTCATTAGCTTAAGCTTTGCAGTTGCTGTCCAAAGGGGCTCTTTTTCAAACCTGTCAGGAATTTCTTTCTAACAATTCAGCTATTCAAAAAGTGTCTGCTCGGATATTGCAAAAGTCAGAATCATACACAAAGAAAGGACACAGGGAAGAAGATGTGAAATCTAGCAGTGAATCCTAATCTGAGTCCAATGATTAGCATACAAGGAATAATTCAGGGAGGCAGCTAGCCTCGAGAGTGGTGAAGTGGTGAGGGATGATGAGACCGGAGCTGAATTGCCAGTGCTGGGGCAAGTCTATGCCCTTGCCTGCCTCAGTTTCTCCTTTGCAAAACAGGAGTAATGACAGCGACCTTGTGAAGTCTTTCCCTTGACTCCAGCACACACCACAGATGGAAAGTGCTCGCAAAGGGAAAGTGTCGCTATTTCGGGATAAGGGAGGTGAGGCACTGAGCAGCTGGGTGACTTATCTGCAGGCACACAGCGAGTCAGCGGCAGCTCCAGGAATAGCACACGGGTCTCTCAGCTCAACGGGAACAGATAATGCTTAATAAAGAATTATAAAGCAGCAATTAAGGGCACACTTCTACCAACTTTACATTAAATGAGGAATCCCCTGGCCTCCTCGGGAAGTAAATACAGCTCAGAGTGAATTAGGGGTGCAGACCTGGGACCTAGAGAACTGCTCTGGATGAACAGTGTCACTTGAAGTGTTTTAGCAAGTGAAAACCAAAGTCAGTGCTGAGGATTAAGATTTGAAAGCAAGTGCTGACATACCGAGGTCCTTGGAAATTTTGCCTGTGAGGAAATCTACTGTATAATTAAATTTGCAGTTTCCTTAGTGGGACCATCATTTCCTTCCATGTACAAAAAGGTAAATTTCTTAGATATTCTGTCATGGAGTCTTCTAATGTAACAAGGCTTGACAGACTGAATAAGTAACTCCACAGCTTTTAAGAATAATCTTTTTGATAGCAGCGATTCCCTGAGATGATAACCTTCCTAAAGACAACTAAGGAGTCTACCAATGAGCTGAGAAGCATGGTTTTGCCAGCCACAGAGGAATTGCAGTCATGACCTTGTCCAGACTCTCTGACAGGATTTTGGCAACAACTGCAGGAATCGGAAGGCTTGGGAGGAAACGCAAACTTCCTGGTCAAAATGCCAGTTCACAAGTAATTCAGTGGGAGTCCCTGGGCCGTGCTGGAGGGGGTGTGGATGCTGGCAGTACATTCAGATGAGATGAGAGYAGTGGTATTGCCAGAAAGGTGTCCCACACCTCAGGCAGCCTGAGAAGAAGAGGTCTTTCAGAAAGACCTCTTCTGAAATATGGCTTGCCTGTGACAAAATATCTGTAAATCGTTTTATTCTTTCTGTGATGTAAGTTAGCCAACAACTTTTCAAAAATTAACCTATTTGCAGGTTAGAAGATATCAAAGACTTCTATGTTTGCTTCCTCTGGTATCTCCCATTTGTAGCTGCCATTTATATGGATGGGGCTGCTGCCCTCCAGGCACCAGAGCAACGGTTGTTGTCTTTACATTTAGGAAAACCTCACTGGAGGTTTTTTTTTTTTATTCTAATTTATTCAGACCAGATGAGCAGCCTTAAGTCTTCAAGTGAGAAGGTTTAGTAGTCTAGGTTTTTCTTTTACAGGAATTAATTATAACCAAATTCAAATCTGCATGCTGCCTCCACCAATCTAATCACAAATATGAGTCAACAACAGTATACAAATCATCTTTATCAAGGAGTGTATAGTTATGAGGTTCCCACACTGGCTTTTTATTTCAACAGCAAATCAGGGCTACAGAGAGAAACCAGACTGTCTGCTCTGCATCTCCTCTCCCTGACTCACTTTGAGGTCACACCAAGAGGCAAAGTAAATGGATGAGTATATCCATGTTCCTCCACATCTAAAGCAGCTGGTAGGAAGTATTTTTCTGCAAGCACAAACTAGAAGTATCTATAAAGAAACAAGCTATAAAAAAGCCCATTTATGCCAGGTATTAAACCAGATTAAGTCCAGATTCACACATCCTTTTGTTATGCTTAGAGGAGCCTCCTACTCTGAATTGGCCCTGGTGTCAAGAGAGGCAGCTAGTGCACTTTGGGGCATTTAAATGTGTCTTTGCCAGGAAATGACCCTCAGAGCACTGGAAGAATATAAAGATTTGTCAAGTTTGAATGTCTTCTCTGCTGTAGCTGGAAATCATACTTCTGCCTACATTTCACTCCTACTAGATGAGGAGGGTGCTCTGCTTACTACAGACAATCTTTTGGGGTGCAACCAAGCTCTGGTAGTTAAATATCCCACTACTGATATTTGCACTTATGGTTCAGTGTGCAAGGAGCCATGCAGAAATGAGTCATTTTTTTTCTATTGCATTTCTCTTAGTCTGCCTATCTTAAAGTAAAGAAGGCAGAGTTTCCTGCATCATAGTTTCTTTTCCCTTCAGTGCAAAATCAATCCTAAATTGGCCTGCACTGAACTCTGATTATGTGATGGTTGGCTACAGGCCGACCTGTGCAACCCTGCATCAGAAATGCTCAGTACTGCAGCTGAGAACAGACTTTCAGAAGAGCTGATACCCAGCTTCTCAGCAGGCATTTTAGCATCTGGATCTAGCTGACATTAAAAGGAGTCCAGCCCCAGATGATACATTTTAAAAGCTGGGTCTGAAGTCTTATGGAGCTGCCTGTGTAAACAGCTAGATCCTGAGAAAATGGGACATCCTCTCTGGGAACTAAGCTAGTTTGAATATCCGTCCAGTTTTTTAAACATCTGAATGGGTGCTGCATGTATGACAAACACTTTCAAAGCCAGTTTTCCCCTTTTGACATCTGTTCGGTAGCTTATATGAAATAAGCCATAATTTTTTCTGCCTAATTGAGTTCATGTAACAAATTTTAGCTAAAATGGCATTCTTTTAGGGAAATGAATGAAGTTACCTACGTGAACTACATGGCTGAATCCCAGGAGAAAATACTTTGTTACATCTGAATAGCGTTTTCTGACAGTCTGCAGTGGTGCATTCTCTTGGCAGGGGTCCCTCCATAAATCACATACTACAGAGTGTAAAAAAATGAATGTTTGGTACGTTACCATGAGATTCCTTGGCAAATCTAYGTGCAAGAGAGCTACTTCACATGCCTTGGCAGCTACCTAGCGATAAAGAATGAAAGATAAGTTCACAACAAGGGCCCTCAGGAACTTCAGAGGGAAAAATGGTCCTCTGATCACTGTGAAGCTACTTGGGGATAAGGAAAAAAATTGTCAGCAAATTTCCGTAAGCCAGAAATACATTCCAAGAAAATCTGAAACGTTTCTATAACCTCATCCTGCCAGAGTGTGAAGGATTCAGATTTAAGCCCGAATCCAGCAAAACACATAAGAGTGAATTTGAACTGAAAGCATACAGCAAATTCAGGGCTGTGGAAAGTGGCACACAGCATAAAAAAAAAGGAAACCACATGATCCTTTCTGCCTTCTGCCCATAGTTGGAGAGCAGGAAGTATGGTCATCAAACAGAAAGCAAAACAGTTCTAACAGCTACTAGCAAACATGTGCTCACTCAACACCTGATTAGACCTTTGGGCCTTAGAGCAGTAAAACACGATACAAGCCAAAATATTACTGAATTTTGAAGAAAATTGCCTTTTTTTTTTTTTTGTGGAGAATGTATTCACAGTTGTGAATATGAATACATTGTGGACAATGTATTCACAGTTACATCAATGGCTTGCAGACCAGCATGCCTTGAAGTATCAAGCTATTGTGATATTAATCCTACCTTCCAACTGACTGTGAGGAAACATTTCCTGTAGTCGCCACCTTCCTGTGTCTTGGCCAGAGGCAAAAAGGCAGTATTAGAAGAACCATTCAAATAATCCAAAGGAGCGCTTTTGCACTCATAGGAGGAACAAAATTCCAGTACGTGACCTTCACGTGCAATGCTCCACACAGCTAGATAGTTGCAGTAACACTGTTTCCCTAACTTGATTTTGAGTCAGTACCATCACTCCCATTAAGGATCTTCATTGTAGTTAGGAATGAATAATCTGCTGTTATTGTACCACAAAAGTAAGCGTGTGCCATGGTACGCCAGATGTTAATGGCATTGTTGTATGGGAATATATGGGAGCATAACGGCACCTCCCTGGCTCTACCAGCAGTTGGCATTCCATATGGTGGTGGCACACACCCCATACTGATGGATGCTCAGCAGATGCTCTTCAAGAGCTAAATAATGCAAACAGAGGCTGGTGTGATCAATATACAGCCCTCATAGTTCAGGCACTGCTCACAGCCAACAAATACAGTAAATTGGAGGGGGGAGGGGGCGCAGTTTTAAAAAAAAGAGTAGTCTTAAAAAAAAAAAGGTCAGTAAACCTTTTGGCATTTTAAAAAAGTAGTTACAGATGCTGCTGAAGAGAGAGTTTTACTTTGTTACCAAGCTTCTGCACCTTCATTAAAAATACATATATTTTTGAGAAATTTCTTATTTAAATTATATGATTTCTTGTCCTTCAGGAATCTATATTTGTCTACCTCTATCTGGGATGGTCCTCAAGACACCCGTGCATGTGTGTGCTTATGCATTCATAAAGTGCTTATTCTCTCCTCTGAAAATATTGGGTCCCTCAAGACCAGGAACCTCCACTGAAGTAAATACAATTTCTCAGTTCCTCTGTACTGCTCAGACGGTTACATGAAACTATCAGAATCTGGATCTTCCTAGGATAATGCTAGACTTATTTTTATTGTCACGGTTAAAGAAAAATAACCTCTCTGCTCATATCAATATTTTAGAGCATCTTCAGTGGTTGAAATTAGGTCAGGCGCAGCAAAACTGCTGGTAGTTGAGGTGAAATAAAGATCAATAAGGTTACCTGATACAGAGACAGCACAGCCAGCAGCAATCATAATATTAGCACAATATGCATCAAAATCCGCTTATATGTGGGAGTCGCAAGAAATGGAAACAAATACTAAAACCCACACAGAAGACATAATTTATGATTCATGGGATGAGACAGGAATGCAATTTTCAGAAGAACACCACTGAAAACAAAACAATCTAAAGGAAAATGCATTAGGTATCAGTCCATTTGAAGAAAAAAGGCGTAAGAGCTGCCAACATTGCCCTGTACCTCCTCCATTTTGATACAGCAAACAGCTGCAGGGAAGTAAAAGTTAGAACTTAATATCCAAGGTCRTTAGTGTTCTCAATAACAGATTATCCTCAAAAACATGTTAAAGAAGAAAATTGTTTCAAATATAAAATTGGAATAAGCCAAAATTAGCCCATAAACTTGAAATAATAAAAAAAAAATCTTCTATGCATTGCTAACACTTGTTAAAAAGAGCAAAAAATGTAAGGGGTTTAATGCTTAATGTGAATTAACTCAGCCATGTGTATTACATAGCCAAAGCCATAGAAACAGCCATCTAAATTGATTCTGGAACTGGCAGGCCTGCAGCAGATTTGCAAATGATAATGCATATATTAATAGATACTTTCACTAATTTCAGTAATGACCAGTTTTAATGAGAAATTTGGATTTGTAGATGAACAGAAACATTCCCATTCCATCATTTGTACACGTGCAAAGAATTCCACATCCCAGTACAGAGACTGAGCCGGCCACAACACAGACTTATCCCTCCAAACCCACGTCCAGTGCAGCACAAAGAGTCGTTCACTGCCCTCAAGCACCTTCATAGATTTATGTCTTGCAAAATGCTGCTTTGTTCCAGAAAATGAATCCCTSTCAGCTTTAAGGACTAGGTAGCTAATGACATGGGCTTGTGGAGCTGCTGGGGAAGGAGTCACATACTAAACTAGCTGACAAACCGAATGTAGACTGTTCAAAGAACTGCAAAAAGCAGCCCCTGAACTGCATGCACAAACTAGAAGCTTGTGCAGTCACAGCAGATGTGCCCTGTTCCTTACACGATGCTGTGATACTGCAGGCAGCTGGACTCTGCATTGCCATGGGGGAAAGAACCACCAAGTAGTGTGGTGTGGCTAAGTCTGGTTTATTAAGCAGGCAAAGTAAGGGATTGGCTGTGTCAGGAAAAAAGCTCCTCAGTCACCGCCTCACCCTCCTGATTCCATCAGCTGAGATCTATCCCCTTTTGCATTCCAGCRAGTGAGAACATGGAAACCTCTGATAAACCCCCTGCTTGAGGGTCCAGAGGAAATCCATCAGAAATACTCCAGAGACTTCTGAAAAGAGCAGCCTGGTGCACTGGAAGAGAGTGATCCTGCAGGCAATCTCTTGATTCCTACAAGACACTGTTAAAAAAACCCCAAACCCAAAAAACTTCCAGTGTATAAGATTGGCTTTACCAGTTACCACACAGCCATACAAATATCCTGACTGATGTCCTTTGCTACCATTTTAGTTTTGTCTTCCACCACCTCAAAGATTCAGTGGGCACCCTATATCTGAACGAATGGAGAAATTATTTCAGCTGCAACATTAACTTTAGGGGCTTAAAGGTTTTTTTTCAAAATATTTGATTTATCTTGCAACTAAAACAGCTTAACAGTGAACACATGCAGAGACTCATTATCTCTGCCTCTGGCCTCAGAAGGCCTGGGAGTTCCTTGGACCCATTCAAAACCTCTTCCACTTTCAAGTGCCATCAAACATTACTCACTAGCTGTAATGTGAATATCCAGACACAGTCTCTGTGTCTGATCTTTGTGGCCACCAAATTGTTACTTCCTTTCTCTCCCCATTCTCTTCCTATATTGTATTTTTATGTGTTGTTTTTTTTTTTTTTTAATATATCTCTGCTTTCACATTTCCTTCCAACTAGGATGTTTTTATGTCCAGCATAATTTTGTTCATGTTTGAATAATTGTGGCTTCCTGGGCATTCAATAAACCATCCTTGAAAATTTCCAGTTTTTATTACATTAGTGTGACTTGTCAGGAATGCTGACAACCGCTGCAAGCTTTGGAAAAAAAGCAGATAGACAGAGTCATAGAATAATTCAGGTTGGAAGGCAACACAAGAGGTCATCTAATCCAACCTTCCACTCAAAGCAGGGTCAACAAGGAGTCAGCATACTCATGCCTAAGAGGTGCCTTACTCTGTGTGCACCAAGGAAAGGTTCAGATTATGAATACCTAGGCAGCTACATCATTGAGTAACTCCTCTTGTCCCTCATGATGAAGTTCAATATTTCTCTCTCCAGTGGAAAGCTTTCTCCTAACAATGCTCCCCCTTCTTGCCCCCCCCAAACTTTAGAAACTAAACATGTAGCCCAGCTTGAATTGACCCATGATGAGTTTTTCTCCCCATTCTTTGCAGATACCTACTCAAAGAGCATCGAGCAGCATGCCTGCCTTCTTTAGTTTACTAGATGAAAACTTAACCTAATCCAGAGTGTTAGACATGAGGTGAAGGAAATCTGCTAACAGTTCATAGTGTCTCTGATACAAAATAACCCATCATTGCTTTTTCCCCACCACTGTACCCATACACAAAGTATTTTAGCATTTTTTTCTGGTTTTCTTCAGCATTTTCTTCAGCATTTCTATTTTTCAAATCCAAGTTCACATACAATTCCTCAAATTATTTAGATGCTAACATTACCCTACAGATAGCCAAAGCTGCATCCTTTATGTTTCCATTTGTGCTTGAATTTGTCATAGCCCCAATATTTAATTTGTAAAATGCTCCATTGGAGCTAGCTACTCACCAGTCTTTCACATAAATACAGACCTTGCTGCAAGCTTTCAGCAAGAAACCATGTGGGAAAGACATACTTTAGAGAAATGCTGGGGTCTCCCCTCTTCATTCTTCCCACATCCCTCCCAAAGATCATTCCCATAACTATGAAGCATAATCTTATAAATCAGCAGAGAATTTGGTCTTGACAGCTGTGCCATCTTGTTTTATGTATTACCTTGAAATGCTTTCAGCTAATTTCAGTTTTATGAAAAAATCAAAAAAAGTCTTTACAGGCTTCATATATTGACCTACTCACTTACATATATCTTTTCTTTTTGGTAGATTGTGGTCTTGCTTTCCTCCTTCCCTGTGAAACAAATCAGTAACTAAATTTCCTTTAAGAGGTGAGGTGGTAAGCTTTCTTTACTCCATACACTTAGTATGATACCACACAAGCGGGACACTAGCACACGCACACACGCACACAGACATGCACAAGTAGAGGGGTGTCTTGAAGACATACACAGTCCAAACACTACAGAGTAGTTTATGTGCACAAGCTAAGGATTGAAGTTTCCCTCTAACATGATCTTCATCAGTTCTGGGTGCTCTTAGGTCCCAGGGAGACCATCCTGCTGCTCTCTGAAGCTGCTGCCCCCACCACAGCTGGTGATCCCCTGGGAAGAGTCTTGTCCCTTGTTCATAGTCATTGGACATGAACTTAAATCGAATCCGTCAGGGACAGCACTATGCTAAGTTGCTTGCCGATGCTGGTATTAGACCCTATACTCACAACCTTGCAAAAGTTTCCATTGCAGGCCCAGCAGTGCAACGTGCCAAGACTGCAAGGACTTGGGTTCTTTCTATTTATCTGCATGGACTACCCATATGCCTAGATCTTCTTCAGGGGAAGCTCAGCTGCAGCGATGCAATGCTTTCCTCTCTTAAGCGGGCAGCAGAGGAGTCAGAGAAGGCCAAGTGTACCAAGGAAGGGGGATCTTGCATAGACGATTTTTTTTTCAGAAAAAATAGGAAGCGGAAGTTTGCAACAAAGTTCATGATGATTCGTCTCTTAGAACCTGAAGACACCAGTTTCATTGGTATAACCACACCAAACAGAAGTGGAATTGAGGCTTAAATTGATAGTTTATCCTTTTAAGGATAAGGACATTAAGGACATCTTAAGTTGAAAACACATAAAGCTACGTTGGTCATGAGCAACTGGAGGTGGTGATGGTTGTCTACATTTGTGGAAAGACAAATGGCAATAGGAAAATGTTCTACCAGGGTAATCACTAAAAACACAATACACCAGATGAGTTTTAATTAGCTCTTTTCAGATTATTGGTCTGAATCTCTCAGCAGTGGACAACATATAGGAGGCTATTTGAACTTGTTTAGTTTTGAGGATGCTCTTAAAATCATCCCTGGTAAGTGAAAAAACCCCACCCCACGTGGAGTGGCTTGATGTTAGCTGTGGCCTTCTGAGAATAGACCTATCACTTGCAAGCACACTGCTGAGTATAAATCTGAAGGATCATGCCACTCTCCTCTTATGCAAGCGTGGGTTTAGGCATCAAAGGCTCTAGATATTTCCCAAGGAAAATATTCCGGATTTCCTATATGAATGCTATTACCATTGTTGCAGCAGTATAAGATACACAGAAATGAACTCTGAACGCTGCATGGAAGACAGCACACTAATAAAAGGGGGTTGTGTAGTGTCCAACACAACTGAGAAACATGGCATTTTGACCAAACGTATCAGGTTTAACACAAGACTGCTTTTATCCAGGAAGAGAACTTTAATTCCATACGGAGAACAGACAGGACCTTGTTTTCCAGTCAGGCATGAAAGACCTACAGCTGCAAGGAATTCTGTTTATTAAGAACAAAAGGGTGAAGGACAGACCTGCCCATTCTAGGACTTTTATCTATGTATATTAAACCTAAGACTTAAGTTGAGACTATTAAAGCATCCACTTGCTCTTACAAATGCTGCATTGCAAATTGTCTTTTCTCTGCAGTTCACCACACTAAAGTGGTACTGAAGTTCTCCCTCAGCACAACAGCTTGGAGCAAAAAGCCCAGTTTTCATCTCACAGTACCTTAGCTGCTGTCACAGTGGCAACGTCACAGTGGCAACGTGCAGTTGAGTTTAGCAGCAAATCTTGGTCTGCACCAATGTTTCCAAAACCAAAGTCAGGTTGCTAGAAATATCAGTCAAGGACTTAGTATAGGTCATAGAAAACAGGAGGTACAAAGGTGAAGCATTCGAAATAAAAGCTCTTTGGAATAAAATACTCAAATTTCTTTATTAGAGACACGCCATGAAGAGATACACTAATTTGAGAGAATAGTTTAATAAGACAAAATTTTGGAAATCTGAATCAAAAGATGAAAGAGGACACCAGAAAATATAATACCAACTTGAACTGAGACATTCCCAATCTTGCTGATCAATAGCTTGAAAAGGCTACAAAGACAACTGGCAAGAGATCAGCAGTAGACTTTTCCCTTAAGCACTATGATAGAAATTTAATCACAGATACAGTACCTTTCAAGATACCAATGCAAGCAATTTCTAAAAAGATGAAAGATATTTCTAATAAACAGCTGGCACAGTAAATACTGAAAATTGGAAAGGATAACAAGCACACTCTAGATGCAAGTTTACACATGAGAGTCCAAGTTGTGCTGGTTCCTGTTGCTGCATAGTAGAACAGAGGGGATCAAGATAAGGGTAACTCTTTATAGGACTAGTACCAGAGTCAAAGGTATGTAATATAAAAGAGTATTTTGGATAAAAGACACCACAGTCTGCACTCCAATACAGTTAGAATTGTAACCTGTGAATGGTGGAAGTGTACAGAAAAATAACTATAACAAACACAATGAATGAGATCAGAAGAGATGCTCTTTGCTGGAAGATCTGACAGTATCGGATGGATGCCAAAACCCCCTCTAAAATAATCTATAACAGGAAACCAAGCAGGGTGCAGGTAGCCCTGGAGAGGCCCTAGCAGACTTCTGTTCAGTGAATTCTGTTACCCAGATGTTCCTTTGTAGTTCTCAAAAACCTTTAAGGCTCCTGGTCAGTAAAGAAGTTTGGAAAAGATTCAAACTTCAGCTCTGCAGTGTCAGCATATATTCCTATCTGTGCTAACTAAAGCACAGTGTTAGCAAAAAAAGCAATTCTGTAAAACAATGCCATGAAATTCCACTTTCATTCTCTCTCTATGATTTCCAGATCAAGCACTTAATCCCTCCCTAAAACCTTCCTCTTATAAGTGTCCCTTACTGGTGCCAATCGGGATTACCCAGTTGCCTGGGAACTGTTTGCATGAAACACTGTAGACCCAAAGCTTGATTCATGTGAAAGGAACTGAAACTTTCAAGTGAGAAATACTCCTAAGAAGGGTGAAGAGGGGACAAGGACCGAAGGATTAGCTACAAGGAGTCCTCAGTTCTGGAAAGACCTTAAAACCCAGACTTGCCTTTACAGCTCTCTGACTCAATGGGATATAACATTTGCACCAAGGTCTGAGTGCTTGGCTCAGCTCATTTAAACTGAACTGAAAAGCAGAACTGGAAATCTTGCTACTTGCTTGCTCAGGGGAGGGTGGTAGTGTCTGTACAAAAAATTAAACTTGGTTTAAAAACCAAATAACCCTAAACCTGCAAATTGCCACCAATAATGAAAGTATAACAGCACCTTGTCATTCCTGCTGCAAATCCTTTGATTGGGGATTTTCCTGTGCATTCATCTCACCAAATGCCGTCCTTGGCTACACGTACAATTTCCACTCACTTTCCTGCAAGTGGTATTTGTATGTCATAGTCACCGCTTCACAGCTGAATATTACATCAGAGCTAAAAAAATGATATCCTGTGATGGGAGCTGAAGAACCCAAACTGCCTTGTATCACCCCAGTACCGTCCCAAATGACAGCAAGACCACGTTGCTGATACCGTGGGGGCATAGGCACGTAAGTGGTATCACATCTTGGCATTAAGTAAGGAGTAACCGTCAGGCCACAGATGCTGCAAGTCCACATAGTAGTGCATCTTCACATGTGTTCACACCTGTACAGCAAGAATCATTAAAAAAAAGAGCCAGCTAGCAGTGATGCATCATTTGCATTTTGAAATCACGAGCCCTCACCACCTATAAAATGTGCTATTTTGGCTTATAACCAAACTGAATTATGGGTAAAATTAATGCAGCTAAAAAGAAATAGGGACTATTCAAACATAGGCAGGAAAGGAAAACTATCTGAGAGAGGAAAAGCTACAGAGGGATGCATAATATGATGGCAATAAAAGCGTTACAATGTTTGGAGACCTGAAGCATGACCCCCCTCCGTTCCCACACATATTTTTATTGAAATAACTGTGCATTGCAGGCCTTTTGAACAGATACAGGAATAGTCTTCAGGGTGTTTTTATGGCCTTTTCTAATCTTAATCTATTTTACACTTTAGAGATGCCAAATAGTATTTACCAACATATAGTTATCTCACAATTGCAGTACCTCATGAGCAAATCAATATAACACTTAAATGCATTTTCTTGCTTGTATTACAACTAGTTAACATAAAACTTTTGGAAGAGGTAAAAGCATATCCAGAAATACATACAGTGTAGAGCTATTCAGCAGGACTGGAAGAAGAGATCAGACATGCAGGAATAGGGCAGGTATCTGAAGTATGAGATTTATATTGGATCAATTATTCCCAACTCCCTTTGACTATCTCAAATGGCAGAGGAATACATCCAAATAATGGACAAAGGTTTCTTAAAATTCAAAGTCTGTCTGCATTTGTGTCTTATTTAGAATTTCTATAACCCAGCACAATCCCTGTTATATTGCAAGACTTCACAATTAGTAGCTTGCAAATGGAGATAAGTCCTTGGTCCATCAGTTTGCATGTGTGCTGGTGTTGTGGGGAGAGTATTACAGTTTTTAACTTAAGTTCCTCACTTTATGAAAATCCAAACTGTTGTGAAATAGCACGTTGTAGCAAAGGAGAATTAAATGGTACTCATTTCTGGACTCCCCTCGCACATAGCAAGTATTGGAGACCAAGAGGTTAGTGTGGTCTGGAGAACCAGGAATGCAGCAAACAATTTTCACTGTCTTCACAAGAAGCACTGGTCAAGTGGGGTTTAGAGTTAATTTGGTTTCCACCCATTAAAATTATATGTTCCAAACATAAGAGTCATAAAATGCCTATAAAAGCGAGAGCACTTGCACACTGAATAACTTTGGAAATGAGGTTGGCTCACGGGTGAGAAGCAGCAGGCACAAGGGCAGCACAGGCAGTCTTCCTGACCAGTGGCGCGAGGTCTGTTGGGTGTGCAGGCTCCCCCAGATTCATCCTCGCTCTACTATTTCACATTAGCTGAGCAAAGCAACACACAAAACTGGACACAAACCATCACAAAAAGGAAGGGTGCTTGCCCTTCTTCACCAAGAATTACCTGGTGATCAGAACAGTCCAGTTGTGGATTTGCATGTGCAGTGTAAGATGTACTGTAAATGCTATGAACGGCACACTAACTGCCACGTTCTTAAAAAACCAGGCTGCTACAACATGCCAAGGCCTGTGTCTTCAAGTGATGTAAATCTGCTTAGTTTCTTTAAGCCATGGTAATTTACACCAGCTGAGGGATGGACCAAAAGCATTTATTAAGGCTACAGTGTATTTAAGAACAAGCACAGATCAATACTCCAACAAATATTAATTTCACATCACTACTTTTCAGAAGAGAGGTCAAATGGATCCTTACACTTTTTTTTTCCTAAAATTTCAAGCAGAGACCAGTGAAAGTCAGTAATTAAATCCCCTTTGAAGGAAGCACAGGCAATGAAGAATAGACAAGAGCTGGTACTGCACAGAAGCAGTAGTTCTGGCTCACAGGTGGCATTAAGGGCTATGAGAGAGAGCATGACTTACCCCTTGAACTGTCTTCTGGGAAGCCTGGTATCTCATCAGTGAAAGGCCAGTTGGAATGAATGTAACAAATGAACAGTTCAGTACGTTGGTCCAAAAATAAACCAAACTGAACTCTGGAAATTTAGAAATCAGTACCTTTCTCTGGCTATTTTTCATGTACATGACTTTAGTGAGCTTTGTATTGGTATTGCTCTCTGCCTGGTTATAAGTAAGAAATATAAGCAGCATCACAGGGAAAAATATTCTCATGAGATTTCCATCCTAATTATGCAAACCCAAGACAACGTTAAGATTTTAATGAAATTTTCAAGTGTATTGACATTTTCAAATACAACATGACAAACCTGACTTTGGGAAGGAATGCAGTGCTTACTGGGAAGAGAGCACGCACAGCCTGCAACAGAGCAATCATGCCAGACCCTGGGACAACTTGTATCAACAATCTGCCTCATCAGAATGACACAAGGAATTGTATAATAAAAACCCCTCCCTTAGTGAAAGAAAAAAAAGAAAAAAGAGCATCATACGCTGGATGCTAAAAATCAGGGGTGTCAGTGATGGTAATTTCCTGATGCTATAGTGAACACGTGAGTGGTCAGGCTGTATTCCAAAATATGGAAAGTTATTTGTCTTGCAGGTTGATTTTAAATTAATATCACCGCCAGACCACTCTATTTTGCTGTATATTGGTCTGTTCTCTCCATCCTTTTCAGAGTAGACCCCTGGCAGCTCTCCTTACGGCTTACAGCAGTGAAAAAAAAGCCATAGGGCTTTAAATTTTTAAGTTGGTGTTTTGAAAATACTGCTGTATGTATTAGGCTTCTCCTGTTTTAGAGGCCCTTTCCTGGAGAGTCTTCCAACAGGAATATCATTTACATCAGCAAGGCTTTTTGGCAGTTTTTCTTTTTTTCCTTTTTATAACCATGTTGCAGTGAGACATCAGTTTAGGCAGCCAGCTCTGCAATAAAACTGACAACAGGTTTATTCTCCTGCTCCTCATGGGACCGATAGGAATTTTAGAAAAGAAAGCAGGAGGGAAGGAACAGCAACAACATGTGCGTATGATCTGCTTTGTCCCAGCATACCGATTCAGCTGTTTTCAGAGTGATTCTTATTTAAAAATCCCATGTTTTTCTTATATTTCTTCAGATATTTTATTTATTTGGATTACTCTGCAGGGGCAATATATCTAGAGCAGAGGTATTAGGAGGTCCTGTCAACTTCAAAACTGTTAGGATTTCACCTTTGGGGTCAAACTGTCCATTGCCTTGTTCTTGTCACAATTATGGAAACCACTGTGAAACACCAGTGCCCTGGAGCTCTTCTGCCAGAGGGAATCCCCACAAAAGCATTGAGAAGTTTAAAAAAAGAAAGGCAAATCAAACCCAGTCTTTTCAGTTCATTGTGGAAGAGACTTTTATCTCAGAAGGAAATTGCTGAAACCTGGCCTGGCTGCTGTGCCTGAAGTCACAAAAGTTCAACCTCTGCTCCTGCCCCAGGAAGGAGCAGTGGCACTGGGAGCAAAGACTTTTTTTGCACTGGCTGCACAAAGGGTCATTTTCTGACCACAAAAGGATGGTCTTCCCTTCCTCACCATCAGATAAATGATTGAAACTCCTGAGCATGCAACGATGGTCTGGGTTTCCACTTAACCCTATTTCATTCTCCAACAGATACTGGTGAAAAAAACAGTGAGCACAATACCCAAAAGGCTAGAAGATGAATCAGCAGTCTATGAAGGTCTCATGGCCATGCACGGGCATTCGCTTCCACACTGCCTGGAGCCAGGGGGTTATATCTCACTGATTTGCTGGCTGTGGTGCAGACCATCATGCTTGTAATAGACATGCTGATAGATTAGAAATTCCATCCTGATTTAGTGGATTTACTCCCAACAGTCTAGGATGTAATTAAATCTTTAAAAAAAGATTAATCCATCTTTACCATCTAGCATTTATCATCTCTAAACACTCATAGACTGAGTGTGTGTGTTGGGGGGGTACACGCACATATATTTATTTAGAGAAAAATGCTATTTTATTAGTAGGAACAATTTTCAGGTTTGGCTAGGCTTGAAAAAGTTTATAATCTCTTATGTGATTCCATTTATTCCAGTTGCAAACAGACGTTATGCCCAGATGGTGGCGCCTACAAATCACAGATCGCTTCTACATAATTATTAGGTAATTCATTCCTGGCGGGTTATACTGGTGGGCTTTATGGTTTATCGCAGAGGAAAATAGAAGTCTCATTGTATTGCAACCCCTCAACCACCAAACCCTCCAGCATTGCAACCCCTACCTTCCTTTCCCCAGAAACCATTGACTGTATCATGGTGCTGTGTTAAATTAGCTTTTACAGCTACTCCATTTGGGGAGAAATAGTACCAGAATAAGATATAAGAAAAGAAAATACAAAGGGTTTAGACTAAAGATTCTTCATCCCATGGGAAATGCATAATTCAAGGTATTTGTAAATGTGTTTGTGATGTGCTGAAAAGCTGAACTGGAACAAAATAAATAAACCCAAGAAACCAGACCTAAGAATCCCAATCTTTGATGGAAATCAGACAGGCAGGTTTAGATGTATTTTTGAGGGGATTGTAGGATTAGGGTCAGCACACTGAAAGGCTTCCCTGGCCAGCGATAGCCTCACACCAAAATGAAGCTCTGAGTGTTTTGTGCCAGCCAGAGTGACTACCTTTTATACAGTATAGTTTATGCTCATTTTGGGGGTGGGGTGGGGGAGGAAATAAAGCTAGTGAGAAAATAACAGTGTGGAGGGAGACAAGATTAATTAATTCTAAGTGAATCACAAATGTTTCAGGGATTCAGGGTCTGCACACAGAGTAAAAATAAAAAGCTTCAGACCTAGTGTCTGAAAAATCAGCTCAGTAAAGCACTTGAGTTTGGATGCTTATCTAGGACTGGTGTTTTCAGAAATAGGGTTCTCTCTGAAGATTATCTCAAATAGGTGGCGATACCAGAACTGCCAGCATGCAACAAATTGGTGAGAAAATCCTGTTTCCTAATACAAAAATGTTGTATTTGAATTTTGTGATCCTTGCTAATAGAGATTCAGGTTTAACACGCCATTTCCTCTAAATGTATGTGTTCAGATACCTAAATGTTAATTCTGACCTTTGTCTACTAAGTACATCTAGCATTCCTCACATATTTCAGTCACCTATAACAAATCACCCATTCCTTCCAATTCTCTATGTTCATTGTCCTTCTAAAGATGCCCAGAAGAGGGGTGGGGTGGGCTGGGGTGGGGGAAGCTGAGGAGCAGAAATATGCAACATTGATTTCAGATTTGGGAGCAATCCCACATTGTCTAGATTGTTCTTTGCAGGGAACCCTGCCCCCACCAACCAAACAACAGAAAAATAATAAACCACCCCAAAACCAAACTTCATGAGCTTTTTTTGGCAGGGGGGATTTTCCTAGCAGCTTTCACATTTGCCATTTGCTGGCCCACAGAAGTATCACTTCTTCTAGGTCTCGTTCATATGGAAAAGGGCCTGACAGGGTTGAGAAATCACTAAATCCCCTGAAGCTTAAACATCCCAAGCCTTCGACTAGAAACTTGGCAAAAAGTAACCAGTAACTATCCATTAAGTAAAACTCCTGGCAATAGCTGAACCTCAAAACTCCTTTCACAGCCGTGCATGGCCAAGAAAGTAAGGCACACTGGTGCTACCCATGTCCCTCTGCCTCCACACCTTCTCACAGCCTGCTCTCCACGGGACGTTCGGACTGCTGGGCTGTCTCACTTGTGAGGACGCTCCTTGCCTTCCTTTGGGACTGTGGTGTGGGGCCTCGCCGGGCAGCCCCAGCTAAGCATGATCACTGCCGCATCAGCCCAAGCTCTCCCAGCTCCGTGCACAACAGCACAGCATCCACATCTGCCCTGCTGCAACAGGCCGTGCTGTGTGGGAAAGGCCATCGCGCTGGTACAGCTGCGCCTGGTATTTGTATTACAATATTGCAAACACTTAGCTATGAGTTATAGCTCCTCAGAGACTGGTTGACGGCAGGTAACATGCATAAAAAGTGAAGCAAATTCACACGTTCTTGTCCTCAGATGATTTCCAGTCTGAATTCTAAAGAATCTCATTTCTTTCTCAGCACAGCCGGTATCTGGTGGCTGTTAGAGCTTCACTCAGGTTGGGCAGCAGAGCAAGTATTTCCCAGATTTGCTGGTTGAATTGCAAATAGCATTTGTGCTAACTACAATTTCGGTTTCAAGATTTGGAGAATTTTCTTCATATGCTTAAAATCAAGAGTCTCAGAATACATGAAGACAAGAGTTGATTTTAAGCAGTCATAAACAACAAGAGAGACCATGCAGAAATATTCATTAGGTATGACAAAAAAAAGGAGTATTTCCAGCTATCTTGTGTGACATTTGACTAAGTCTTACAGACAACTTTGGTTAAAGAAACCCTGTGCTTAAAGATTAACATATTTTTATCCTAACGGTGAAAAATGTTGTACACATACCCTTGTCTGTCTTGCAGAAAAGTCAATACCTGTGCAGTGTGGGCTACGAGTGTCAATCATTTTGGATCGGGTTCACATTTGCTAGCTTACCACCTACAAACTGAGCACCTGGAATTACCAGGCGGGCTCTCCTAACTGTTGCTTTTCCAGGGCCATTTCAAGTGCCACAAGCATCATTGCTGAGGATTTAAAGATAAAAACAAAAAGCCACAAGGAATGTACAGTTTAAAGCCACAATCCTGTAAATGCTTAGTGTGAATTTCTTTTACTAACACAGATGATAGATCTATTAAACAAGTTATTTTCTCCTCTTAAATGTTGAGAATAGTTTAGTCTCAAAATGGCATCTTTGACTTATTTAAGCATTTCTCTCTTTCCATCTAAGCTTTGGGGATGCATGTTTTTTGAAGAAAAAAAATAGATAGGCTATTTGAGCAACTAGAAAAATTACTATTTGTGTTTAAAATTAATTCTGAAAGACAAATTTAACCAAAAATGACTTAAGAGGTGGAATCAGAGGTCTGTTTGAAAGAGTATGATGAATGTCAGACAGCTGTGCCAAAGACTGCTTTTCATCAGCTCAGTGTGGATCCAAATTCCCCGGGCACTCCAGAAGAAAGATGATCTGTTCGATCAGCAAAAGAAATGGAGAAGTCCTGCTTGTTATTTGTTGGTGTCTCTTGGATGTCTTTTTAAAAAAACCAAACCCACAACTAAATTATACTAAGGTTTTTAGCTGTCATAAAATTCATTAGGCTGGGGAGGATACGAGGGGATCATTAAGTCCATGCCGAAGCAGAGTTCAGAAGTTATTAGGACGACTACTGGGAATGCTCAAACACTGGTCTCTTGTATCTGAGTGACTACTTTCATGAAAACATGCAGGAATTTAATTAGCTTTTTCTTTTAGGACTTCTAACCTGTGATAGACTGAGTTGAAGTCTGTCAATGGGCTCAGAAATTTCTAGTGGAAGAAAAACACACACACAGACTAAGTCATCTGCAGAAATTAAGTACGCTTCATTTCTATAGAAAACCAGACTGTAAAATTTCCAGCATTTGTCAGAAGTGGTAAGACGTTTTTTAGAGTGCAGCTAAAAAGCACTTAAAAGATTTTTCAAAGACTCAGTTCCCGGTACTTTGTAATAGTTAGGCTTCTTTAGTCCTGTCACCAAAATCCCTAGTCACTGAGAATATGAATGATACCCGGAGAGCTGAGTATTCCCGTTAGTTAATGCATTAATACCACTGCTGCCAGCAGTGCTGATGGCAATGCACAAGCAAAGCAAGACTAGGAAACTCAAGTCTAAATATAAATATCTGCAATTATAAAGGGGGATACCTTTATTCTATTCTGTGTACACAAAAGATCAGCAATACTGGACTCTACAAGCCAGTCAGCTATTGCAAGAAATTTCCTGTACTGCCTTGCAGCAAGCAAATACCTGAAACACTGTTACTGGGCACAAAGCCACTACATAGCTTAACATCCCTTGGGTGGAATATTACTGAAATTAAAATAGGTGATATGAGTGTGAGATTTAATTTTTCAAAAGCACTGACATTCCCCAAAATAATGAAACACACTTCAGGATATGCTAAGGTAAATACAGAATCAAACACAGACATCAGGGTTAGCAAAACGAAAACATCTCTCTGACTCCCCAAACATGCTGCAACAGAGTATACGTTTATTTATACCACGTTAGAGGCTCAAGCAAGAGATTCAGGTTTTCTGGAATTTGTGATTTATTTGTGAACTGAAGGCTAATATATTCTTAAGAATAAAGAAAAAATCTCCAAACCCCTCAAGGTTTTATCTGATCTACAGTAATCCTGTTCTTACCAATCACTGTGTTCAAACAAACTTCAGACGTCCCCCAAACAAACAAGCAAGCAACCCCCCCCCCCCAACCCAAACCAGCAACCTTTCCCTGCTTTTTTAAATCTGACAATAAAACCAGCTTCAACTGCAATGCATAGTAAGAGAGAGTAGGTAGAGGACCAGGCATTTCCTATGATAGCCTCAGCAAATGGGAGCAGCCAGCCCTGCAGCGATCCTCCAAAAAACCTCTGGAGCAGGAGCACAGCAATTCCGTTATTAGGTTTCTCAGCTGTAAGAGCTAAGAGGGATGACAGATGTATTTTTGCCCCAGATGGTTCCTCAGAGGAAACCTGGGAATCCAGAAACTAAGAACAAAAGGATAAAACAGAAAGAAAAAAAAAAAAACACAAAACAGTAAAATACAGACTGAGTATCAGGAAAAACTTCCATAGGAAGAAATGAGAAGTCTGTAAGATGATCTGTGAAGAGGTGATTTTTGGTGTGAAACATCTCACTCTTAGAGACACATAAAGCTGGAACTGGATGAAACAATGCCCTTGAAATTGTAACCATAGGAAAGGCTCATGCTTGTTGTTTCTCAGCTGTGTTAGTGTCACTGAGGTAGGGTGCCACACAGGCAAGGAAGATTTAGGTCTGCAAGAACAACTGAGATGATGATCCTTACATTTGCATGGTAAAAATGCTAAAGCTTCAAGATTTCTCTTGTTCAGAACACTCTTATTATTATCGGTAATGAAGTGTGAGCCAGAAAGAGCACAGCTTGACATTGAGATTCCAAGCTGAGCTTGTGGATGGGCGGGAGGAAACCCCCCTCTCCTTACACATAAACCAACAAAAAACTCCCCACTAAAAACTTCTGCAAGACGTTAAACACAGAGGTGAACAATGGCATTTATTCAAAATCCCCTCTCCAAGGTGAACTGAGTTTCAGCAGTCCAACAACAGCATGAGCTCAGCAATGCTCATGAATAACTTCAGCTACTTGCACAGCTGGAGCGATCGGCCTCGAGACTTGGACTGATGGACTTGGAGGGCACCCAGTCCTGCCCGCCACTGCTGCTTGGTGTGTGGAGGGGTCCTTCCATGTGCTGAGCAGCAGTGGCAGACAGGATCGGGTGCCTGCACGCCAGCTATCCCACGTGTAGGGCAGCCCTGTGGGCACCAACGATGCAGACAGACCCACCGGAGAGGCTGTGCTGAGATGCTCACCTAAGGCACGGGGCAGGTACCTCCATGGCAATGGCATCAGTCCCTGCCATCAGCAGTCGCTGGCAGAAGAAGCACCATTTCACAGTGAAATAGGTGGGGAGATATGAGGAAAATTAGTTAAGTCTGCAGCAACGGACTGACTCTTTATGTGAGAGATGTTTCTTTTCTGGTAATAAAAGTTGCTGCTAAAGAATTCCACTCTCTTCAGTACAGCTGCTCCTTCTTAATGGGGTGACAGACTATGCTGTCTGTATTAGTCAGCAATAGATGTAAGAGAGTAGCTTTGCCTGGCGATGCCAAGCCTCAGTGTAATTTCTGCAGACATCCTCATCTGAAAACACCTCGGGTGACAGTTTGGCAGGCACGCTGGCATTTCCAGCCGAGTCCCTGCTCCTCCTCATTGAACTTCAGCACTGCCTAAAGTCACTAAATGAGACAGAAACCCCTCTGCAGTAGGAAGGGTACCAACTGAGTGAGGGCTAGTCTTTGTCTCTATGTCTAGATAAAGCAAATAAACAAAATGTGGAAGGGGAAAAGGAGATACGGAGAGCGTGGCCAGAGGTCACATCTTTGGTCCGTGGCAGGACACAACTTTTTGACACACTCCGCCCAGGACTGAAGGGGTGCTGGGGTCTGAGCTGCTTTTCCAGCCCTGCATCTGTGTCCTCACTGCTGTTCTGAGGCTGTACCGGCACCCCTGATGGTAACATCTCTGTTGGGCTGAGCCCTTGCCTCTATCTGCTCTGTCGTTCAGGTACCTCTCATCAGCATTGCATCTGCTAAACTCAAAGGAGAGGAAGCACACTGTTCTCACACATTTCTGTGAGCGTTGCTTTCTTGGCCCCATCAGTGCACAGCCACTGCAGCATGGATTTTGCTTTAGAGACCTGACAGCCCAAGTCAGGCCTCTTTCTAATCTTGCTATTCCCCTTGAAAAGCAAATGCATTCCTTTTGAGACCACAGAGAGCACTCATTCCAGCCTCTTGGCTTTCACTTGCTGCAGATACTTTGAAAGACTAACTCCTGTTAATTAGAAAAAGATAAACAAACTCAGACCTTGCAAGTGCAGGTCTTGCACTGGCCGGTTCCAAAGGGAAGGAGGCTTTGGAAGTTGGTTTACCAGACATGTTTCCGAACTGTCACTTGAATTAAAACAGACCCCATTCATTTTATATGCCTTCTGAAAGTTACGTTCCCAGTGAAAAGAAAGTAACATATTGATAACAGCATGCTCTGCCACAGGAGAGAATCGAGAATCACCCACGCATTGCCTTGAAAACAAACAACCCTCCAACAATTGATCAGTCACTGCTAGTATAGAGACAGTCTATTACGGATAAAAATACAGGTGGAAAAAATTCATCAGGGATGTGCAAATACCTTTATTTAAATTCAAGCAAAGTAAAGCAAGCTTTGCTCCTATAAACAGGAGCAGTGGATTATGGACGCATTTCTCTCAAGTCTTGGCAGGGAGGGAACACATTTCCAGGCTAGGAGAACCAGAAAACTGAGTGATTTCCCTGCCAAGGCTGGGATTTCTGAGATGGCTTAACCTGACTGCCAGGAAAGGTGGAAGTGCATCAGAGACTACTGTATAAATTGTTGCTTTGGCTCCCTGCATGTAATCTGAACACAGCCCCACAGCTGAGCTCTTTATCCAAGCACCCCAGCAGCGCTGCAACACCTCTGCTGAAACATCAGCACCCACAGGGAAGCTGTGCAGCACAGTATCAATCACACAACAAGCCATGGTCAGCCTTAGAAACTCTCACTGGATATGTGAAATGTTTAATTAATTTAAAAAAAAAAAAAAAAAAAAGGCTGACAGAGCAGTCTATCGAAAAGACACCAGGAAGGATGAAAGACCATCTACRTACATGGGGTGTGTTTGTGTGCATATGTATGTGTGCATGTGTGAAAGAGAGAGAGCGAGACCACTTCAGCGCCTTGCCTCAGTTTCTACTAATTCCTTTCCCACCCTTTGCTGTAACTGCCCGTGTGGATGATGTACTTCTCAAAGGAAAGGCTGACACTTGTGCATGACATACTATGCCTGACTCAATATTGTCCTAATCTCAAGCAGACCTTGTCTTGAATGAAGATATCAGCCAGACTTTTAAAACCAGAGCTAAGAAAAATACAAGCTGAGAGTGGCCACGATATCTTTTGTTTTTGTAATTTTAACTTCTTTTTTCTGCTATGGGCATACAATACAATGTCCAATTTTAGTTTAGTCTGTCCACTGCTCACCTTCATTTTTACATCATTGCTTTGAGAATCTTCATGGCTTTCTCAGCGTAAACTTCAAATGGCAAAACCAGACCATGGCTGTAGAGCTCTGCGACTTTCTAACTGACAATTCTGCCTAGGAGAGAAAATACTACAAAATATCTCAAATAGAAAGGAATAATGACAAGAATTCACTCATTTCCTTGCAATAGAAAGGGGGGAAACAGAGAACCTGAATTTTGAAAATTCAGGTAAACAACAATAACTAAAAGCACTAAATATGATTCCACCCTAAATTTAGGAAAATGAAAGAAAAATTTGAGCATTTTGACTTTTCTTCTCAATCATGACCATGCAGACAGAGTTACCCATGTGTGCTGGGTTGACCTTGGCCACTTGCCAGACACCCACCCAGCTGCTCTCCTACTCTCCCCTCCTCAAGAGGAGATTTTGTAGTCCATCTACAGAACAAACTGTTAAATAGCCTGTAATGCCTAGTAGTATCCAAATTATACACTGTGTGAAAGACTCTTATGAAGTGGCAGAAGAATAAGGTTACCATAAAACATCATCTGTACATATACGGTCAAAAATCCTTCCCTTTGCATAGTCTGGGTGATAGAACCCTAAGCTCTGCATAAGTGATTCCTCTGTGAACAATATGGTGGTCTTGCATTGGAGACTGAGCTTGACGCAGAGTTATTTCATACAAGAGAGAAGGTTTAATCAATTTCTCAAGGTGTGCTGGTTTCAGAATATATCAAATCTCTGTAGTTGGAAATTACTGAAGTTACATAGCACAGAGAACATTTTCAGTGTTGAGGACAATAAGAAAGAGCTCCCTTAAATTTTGCTATTCGGAAAGCCATTGACAGAGTGGAGTGGGTTCTCTTGTATCCCTGAATTATTTGGAGTTGAATTTTTTTTTTTTTTTAAGAACAGTAAATCAATATAAAACAAGACTATGCCTATAAATGGAACCAAAAGAAATTTATCACTTTTTGTATTCAATCAGGAAAAGAAACCACACAGTCTGCCAATTTTTTATCCTTACTATTTCCAGTCCTAGAGTTTTTTTCTAGCAACATCAACGTCATCGAACTTCAGTGTGGGCAAATGATATATCTTGACTTTCCTTGCTTGAACTCCATTCCATCTCCACCTCTGCAATATCAGAAACATGAAAGTCCAAAAAGTTATGGCATTAAAAGTTAATATAAGGAAAAAGCAGGTTATTCACTTGAACTGAGAGAGCAGGGTCCCTGATGAGAAATCACAAGTCAGCAAATTCTGGGATGACTTCCAAAGGCACAAATAGGTGCTGGAGCTCGTAACCATGGAAAGTCAAAGGTAGTCAATAGCTTGATTGCACCACTCTATTTAAATAGTGACAGTCCCACTAAGCTGAATTACCATTCAGGTCTAGAGAAGCTCGCAGCCATTTTTACTCTCCAGTATATCTCTACCATCATCTCTTCCTCCAAATATATGAATACTCATCAGTTTTATAGATACATAGATACACTATAGCCTCTCCTGGTCTTGAAGAACAAGTTGTTCCTTCAGCGGGGAAAACCACAAGGTGCTGCTGGCAGAGTGGGCTGCAGTCACTACACTGTGTGAAAGCCAGCCTTGGGCAGGCACACCGAGAAAGTGGGGCACGGACACACAGAGATGTTAACACTGCTAGTCTGTCCCTTGAGGACACACAAAGGCTGCAAGAATACCTTTGCTGCTATTTGCATGCATACCTTAATCATGACGTGCCTGATACAGGGGCATCATTCAGTGCCTTCTGTCCTTGGTGCAGAGCTCTTTGGAAAAACTCATATATTTGTTGTTTGAAAACAGGGTTTTTAAGTAATGGATGGGGAAAACAAACAAAAAACACTACAAAAAAGAATAAAAAGCCCCTGCTCCCTGCCAAATCTGCCATGCCTGGCTAACAGTGAGGTCATTCTTTGTTTTGGTTCAGACAAATTCCTTTCCGAAAGCTATACTTTACACAAAGAGACTTCATTCAAATTTGCAATTAAATATTGCTTTCCTGAACAGAAGTGGCCACACAGAGCATGATGTCAACACATCCCTGCAAGATTTCTCCAAGAGTTCAGCAGAATAATTAGCTTTGGTACCGTTGCACAGTAGTTTTTATCTATCAGAGTTTTATCTTGCCTTCTCTCAGTGGTGAGTCTAAGAGAAATTCTGAACGTTTGCCTCATGGGTCTAATCATCTTATTGACGCTCAAAGCATTTAAATGTGATCTGCAGCCCCTTCACTCTTTGACATTCCAGTTCTTAAAAAAAGTCAGATATTTTGGCAGGTGCTTAGCTCAGACTTGTTCTGTAGGCTATAAGGTTTTGCCTGTCTAATTAGCTGTGGCAAAAAGCTGAGAATGTTGACAATCTGGGGATGTGAGGTAATAAAAAATAGATTATTTACCAGCAGCAAATTAAGCCCTCTAAGAACCAGTGCGATGAGTTGTGCCCCTCTGACAATTCCCTGTAGCAGATAGATACTACTGTCTCCATCTGTCTATCTTGCACACAGTGTACCTGACGGCATGTTTCTAATCTATTTTCCCATGCAAAAGAATTGATCCACCAAAGCCTTCAGAGACTAAAGAAAGTAATCTTTCTGGTGACAGGAAGCAAAATCTGCGTGCTTCCAAAGATGATTTTCCCAGTTTCCTTTGGGGCAGTGCAAATAATTGGCCAACATCACCAACCGCTGTTCACTACTGGAGATGCAGGGCAGTTGCGCCTTCTTGTTTGGACTGGCAGACGAAGGCATGGAGGAAAAGGCAACTATGAATTATGGATGAGGTCCGGCTCTTCAGAAGCAAGCAGTTCCATTACTCAGTATGCTGTCTACTCTGCTCCGTGGCAGCTTTTGTCTGGCTCTGGCTGTGAGGAAGCTAATGCTGCTGTGGGGCCAGGGGAACAAACAGCAGTCTAAACTTGAAGAAAGAAAGAAAAGCCCACATCCAAAAAGTTAGGAATGGAGGTGACATGACTTCTTGCCTAGGCACATGGTGAGCAATACAGAGAGGCATGCAGGTGCTACAGAAGATTTTTCCCATTTTTTTAAAACCAGTCTCAGAAGAAAGCTAATAAAAACAATAGGCTAAAATCGATGGCTCATTAGGGTAGTTACTTTTATTTCCCTCAGTCAGTTTACCCCAACTGACAATCTGTCTTGGCTTTACTCCTTTTTTAGACCACACTACTTTTCAAATTCCTCTCCCAAAATATATTTTAAGGAATGTAGTTTTGGAATACTTTTTGGTTTACTCAAACCAGGGATTCTTGCAGCTTATACTATCCTCTCATCCATGTTTCTTTAGAAATGGATTAGCCACACCTTCCTGTGTGTTTCCCCACTACCTTGTTAGCACAAGGCATTAGACAAACTTTCAGGTCCTGTAAGCCAGTGCAACAGTCTGTTGACAAAGGAATGGCAGTAAAACTTCTTTGGGTTACAATACTCGGTATTGTACTATTCCTTACTCCAGAAAATGCTGTAAAGACCATCTTTGGATCTAATGTCTGGTTACGGATTTCAGCTTATGTGCTGCAAGGAATCCCAAAAGTCCAATTCTTTGTCAATTCACTGTTATTGTAAGAATATTATTCTTTTTCTTAGAGAATTCGTTAATCAATATGGATGGAATAAGTGATGTTGTAAAGATCATACACTTCATTTTTACAGGAATCAGAGATGACAGCAGACCTTCCCTTTGGAGTGGTCACACCAATGATAATATAGCACCTCAGTAAAGATTACATGTATATGGATATTTTGCTAAGCAAAGACTGCAAATTGTGTAGCATTTTCAGATATACCAACTCCCTCATGTTTTGGCTTGTCTCATCATCTACAAAAGCTAAATATGATGTCAAGGTTTATTGAGAAGATCACAAAGCAATATTTGTTTTATAACAGTTAGGGATGGCTGGATGAGTTGAACAAACTGACACTGACAAGTTAAAACCCCTTTCACACATCTATGCTAAATTCCAACAAAATTTTCTCCAAGATTTGGTCTAAATCCTTACAGAGATGGACAAGAAAGCAAACTGCAGTTTCTCCCATCCAGGTAAAAGGCTAGAAGTATCAGAAATCTCATGAGGGTGATTATTGCCAAGAGGCTGTCAGTTCAATTTTAGAGATCAAAGACAATATAGAAACATTCTGTAACACTGTTTTTTAAGCAATGTGTAAGGAACAAGTAGATGTAATTTAGCTTAGCAGGTTTCAGAAAAGGATTGAACATTTCTGTGGACCAGAACATCTACAATAATAAATAAGACCACTTAGAAAAAGCCTATGAGTGGACTGTGGGCACAAAGCCCACATGAATTAATGCAAGACTTTCTATTGACTTCTGTAAGCTTTGGATTGGGTGCTAATGGATACCAATTAAGATGAAGCTTTCTTTATAGATAGGTTATCCATAATTTCCTGCTAGTAGAGTTTGCTACACCTCAAATCACTTTGTCCTTTTTAGCAAAGGACCTGATGAAAGAAAAATCTTGATCTGCTGAACTTTGAACAGAAAGAAACAAATTCCATTTAATAATAGTATTTTGTAAGATATTTGCTGAAATAAATTTCATTGAATCCACTGTCTTACTGTTGATCACAGTTGGCAATAACCATTAAAAGCACAGAGAACAAGTGAGCACACAAATTCCTGTTTGATTTTCAGCTTTTCCTTCCTGAAAATACTAGAAAAGACTTGAAAAGCTAACTTTCCAATAATACAATTAATTTGAAAGTAACTTAAGGAGCTGTCTGTGTTTCATAAGGCTTTTAAAACAGATACTCGCAATGAACTTGGCAGCTTTTTAGAAAGCTTCATCATAGTGAAAGAAAAAAAGAAATTAAAAGAACCCTCTTCCTATGTGCAGTTTAGTAAGAGAAAGAAAGTGTATTCCATTATATCTCTTTCTCCTTCCAATATCCGACACTACGTTACACTGCACTGAAGAAGYCAAATACTGAAGCAAATTAACTGTCGAGGGGATTTTATCAATAAATAATTGAATTCAGTTTTCAAGAAGGGCCAAGGCTGGTACGTTTCCCCCTATAATTGCAAAGGTGTCTTGTTCTGTGCACTTTAACTGCTACTGCCTGGGAGACATCACCAAACCTTGATCGGGGAGGCAAAGATTTGGRGTATGGAACAAATTTGGAACTAAGGGAAAAAAAAAGAAGAGAAAGGAAAGGAGCCTTATTTTTATTCTGGCTTCTTATAGTTACACTGTGCTTGTTCACCTGTTCCTCATACCTTCTGAACCTATTGACTGATGTGATCCATATTCGAGAGGCGCATGGCTACCAAATCAAGTCTACTCAATCTGCAAGTACAGGAAACTTCACTAAGGAAAGAGATCTTGCTAAGAGGAAAACTACAGTATGACACACCATTTACACAAAGAGTTCATACACAAGGGGAAGGCGTAGAGGGTGGGCAGAAAGGGGAGAGGCCAATCCTAAGTGCAATAATAACCTGAGAAGGAGCTTATGTCATCCTGGACACCAGGGAATCCAACCAACGAGATATAAATCTATTGAAAAGCAGGCTTCATTAGTTGCACTGCTCATGGAGCTGCATGTTTACAATTTGGGAGGAAATGGTCTGAAACTGAAATGTCAAAGCAAAAAAAATGATGGTTTAATATAGGGTTTATAATGGGTTCATAATAAAAATACAGCTTCTTCTTCAAGCTCCTGGATACAATTACAGCCATCATGCATTTAGTGCAGTAGGTATTCACTAATCAGGATACACAAAGCAACCAAACAAAAGGGTACAGCGTTTTAATTTGCAGCAGGAGTGGTCAAGTTAACCTGTGGGGAAAAACTCCTGTCTGGGGGGGACTGCCTGGGCTGGCAGTGAAGGTGCAGCACAGATGCTCCAGAAAAGATCAGACGAGCATCTGGGATGTCACAGGCAGGGCTGAGCTCGTGTTGAGGCAGGGGACTTTTGAGTCCAGCAAAAGGCAAGCTGGAATAACTTCATTATCAAGGCTTTTATCTCATTTAAGCAAATTTAAAACAGTTTTGCCTGTCTCAAATATGCTGCCTGATCATTTCACCGGGTGCCTTTCCTACCTGCTTTACAAGAAGCAGTGAGTAAGAAAGTAGCTCCTTAAGAGTTATTTGTGACTCAACAGGATCTAAAAGGTTGTCTCTATAAGAAGCTTATACTACCATTTCTGCAGAACACTGCCTGCCCAGACAAACCGCCAGATTACAGACTACAGGGGGGACTCTTTGTATATCAAAAAGTGAAACACATTGGTGGAGGTTTTTGGGTGGTGGTTCCCTGGAAGAGGGACTCAATCCTGCTGGCTTTGTGCTACGTGGCCCATCACTACTCCTTTTTTTTTTTTTCTTTCTTTTTAATTTTATAATTCCCTGGTAGCTGTTTAATCTGGCTGATGGCCGTCTTTCCATTTAGCATAAACAGTTTTGGACAGACTCCTTCCAGCTGGTTTGTGTATTTGTGTACTGGATCCACACACGCAACAATTACACTCACGTTCTTATTTCGTAGTGGTGTTTTCCTCTCCATTTGCCAAGGGTGGGCTGTGCCGGCACAGTATCATCAGTAGGTATGTCACTTCTGGTATGCGCCCTGTGGAAATAAAGACACCCTTTGAACCTAAAGGAAAACAAAATCATTCAGATGAAGTTTTCAGCTAGGCTCAGGTACCCGCTGCAGCAGCATTCATAAATATTAAAAGCGATCGCTTTTAATATATATAACACATCTTAAAAAAGGTTGGACACTTACATAATTAACATTAAAAGATATATAGAATTGAAATGCTAATGCTTACACTAACAGCCAAAATCAGAAAAAAAGAAGAAAAATCTCAGCTAATTTAGGATGCTTCAAGGCTCAAGCTCTATAGCACAAATAATTTCTAGCAAACGTAAAATGTTTTCTTTTGTGTGCAGGTTTTTCCAAAATTATTTCTATAGAGTCTCTTTCAACTGTTAGTATGGGCCAGTGTCACAGACATCGTTTCTGAACAAAACAGGCCACTGATATACTATAGTAAGGCTACTCTGACCTAAAAAAATCAGAATTTCTAATGGCATACAGCTCACCACCAGTCATCTCTTACAAATCGAACATTTGCAACAAATTCCCCATACAGCCATCAGTTATGGTGCAGAGGACAGTTCCCCATAACATATCTGTTTTCTGGAGCTTGTATTGTACAGGCAGAGTAGAAAGCAAGGCTCATGTGGAAAAGTAATGCCTCATTTCTTGCCTTCGACTACGAGAGAAGGTAGAAAACACATTGTTTTAAATGGGTCAAAAGGAGTGATACGTATTTGGCTCCTAGGGCATGCAAACAACTCATACACACCCCCACCTCGGCTTTGGCATGTTTAAGGGGGTTCCCGTCCCAGCGCCTGCGAGTGCTGGCCTTTGGTACCAAGCAAGGCAGTGAGCTCTGACTGCAGCTTCTTGGGGGATCTGAGATGAACCTGTCCTGTTTGCAGACTCGGTTGCAGTCATACCTTCCTTGCCATTGTAGTTGGCATAATGTGCTTTGGCACATAAACATCGACAGGTGCAATGCAGCAAGGAGCCCCGTGTAGCACAGTGTGGCATGAATTAGTATCCTATTTCAGGCAGGAAAGGGATAAAGAAAGAGGCAGAAAACCAGCTGATAATGACAGTAACTAAATTAGTCAGCAGGAGATGAAGCTGCCACCCTAAATCTTGGGAACTTTCTTCACTCTCCCACGTGCTTTGATGCAGGAAAACACCTGAAGTCAGCTTCGCGTGGGGCAGGGGAGATTTTAAAGCACTTTTGAGCAGCACTGCTCAGCCAGTGAGATGCTACAAACAGCAAATGCAATGTGTAGCATTCCCCTTCTCCCACTCCTTTTCCTCTTCCCCCTTTCGGGAGACACTAAGTGGCAGCACAAAGAATTTCTAGGCAACTGAAGTGAAGCACTGGTTAAAGAACAACTACAAAAAACACTGAGACATATCGCTCAAAAGGATTTTGAAAGAAAGATTCTTAATTTGAATGGAAAATATCTCTAAATCCTTTAAGCTGCTTTGAAAATCTCAGCCTCCATGATATGGTTTACATCTAAGATAACAGTGTTATTCTGAAAATAGACAGAACACAACCTTACCTAAAAGAAAGATGGGTAGAAAAAGCCAGAATTCCCCTGTAGTTTGTTTGTTTGTGCTTTTTTTTTAAGAGTCAATTTATTTAGAGGGCAAACTGAAAATCTGAGCCTATGCTTTCAGTATGGGAACCACTTTGAAGTAGCAGCATCAGGCCACAGGCAATACCCAGACAAGCACCACAACAAAGGGGCTGTTCTTGGGGTGCAAAGCTCATAGCAGAGTTTTAAGTTGGGCTCAAATGAGTGGTTGAGATAGTTTGATGCACCTGCAACTACATAGGAGGCTCCGGATTTGGAAAGAAACTTTATCGTCAGAAGATTATGTCACTACCTAAGACAATTTAAAACAAACTAAGTACTGCAGCAGGGATTCAAATGCTAACAAAGAAAATTCACTTGAGAATTTTTATTTATACAGATGCCTGCCGTACTGGGACTGTGAGCTACAGCGCTCACACATCATACACTGGAACGTAGCATATACATATATGTAGCTACCTATAGCTCTTTGCATTTTAGACTCTGCTTATTTATGTACCTAACCATCCTGGCAACAAAACCTCATCTTAATATTGCATGGTCCTCAGGTAGGAATAAGGTCACTGTTCTTTGAATGAAAGAGGAGTAAAAGAGAAAGGTGGCCAAGTGTTATACAGAGGGTGATGTTGAGGACATATTTAAAAGTAATCTGGAGTGTGAAATAACCAGGGTGTTTAGTGTTAAAAATATAAGTTCCTTAGAGAGGATAGAGAATGGTACAAAGAGAGATTTAAGCTTCACTTGTGTTGGAGGATTTATTAGTTCTTGAAAAGGAAGATTTCAAAGAAACTAGTAATGAATGAGAGAGTAATTACATACTGAGTTTGCAGAGAATAAACTAATTATAAAAATATGGTATGTTATAGGCCATCTGCCCCCCAAAAAAAGAACTGAATTGTCAAATTACTGAGCCAGAGATGACACATTATAATTATACTGTTACTATGCAAGATTTAATACAAAATCTAACAACATTTTGCAATAACACCCATTTCTCTTTCTTGTTTGAAAATGAGAGTCATTATATGCTATCATGAGATTTGACGTTGCTTGTCAGTATCCCAATGTGTCAGGATAACTGCATTACCCATCTTTTTGGAATGAAAAAAAAAGCTAGTGACAAACCCAAAGGAGGAATATTCCAGTGCTAACTCGGGAAATAAGTGAGTTTCACCACCATTCAGAGCGCAAAGTAATCACTTAATAATCTCAGTCAAATTATTTCATTCTATGAATAGGTGCATAGACATTTAACAGAATGCATCAAGCTGACTTAGTGTCCCAAATCATTTCACTTTGCCTTTGGGCTTTCTTTTATTAATTAAAAGTAGAGATAAAACTTAGACTGTTTCCCTTCAATCCGTCTGTTGTTAGAGTCCTTCCTTTGAGAATGCTCCCCTAAAATCCAGTTTAAAATCTTGTTTATTAGGTACAAACACAATAAACTCCACCATTCTGGCTGGCTTAGGACCATGAGCCCCTCTCCTGGCAGTAAAGATGCTTGGAACGTGGAGTCCACTTTCAGCCCTTAGGAGAAAGCAGTGCTGGTGTATCATAGCTAGGAATTAAATGGTTCAAAATGGTGAAGGCTTCATTTTATTTTGAACTAGTTTTGGCTGTTACTTACGGGTCTTTTCACCTTTCATGATTCTTTATGAAGCTCTGCACAGTAATTTCATAAACTTCATAAGATTCAGTGCCTAAGATCATCCTACGTATAACTCAATTCTACTATATCCAATGGTTTCTTTGGGATTTTAGTCTCAGGAGGCCTTCAATTCCTATTGGTGAGTTTTGTCTTTCCTGAAAACACACAGAGGATAATAAAATAATCAGTAACAATTGCTAATGTAAAAAATGAAGRGGTGGCAGGGGAAAAGGTACAGAAAGCCAAAATGGACTGTTTTCTCTTTCGGTTGCAAGTGCTCATGCCGTGACTGTAGGCACCATCTTGATTTTGCTTTGAAGCTTCGTACAGCCATGAGCCTATCGCCTTCTCAGAGCAGTTTTTCTGAGTCATTCACATTCTTCCTGGAAAAAAGCTCTTAGTTTCAGGTGAGTAAGGAACCCTACCAAAGACAGCAGGATCCTCATGTGCTTAGAATATAGTTGCTCGTGTGCCGCCTTACCTCCAAACACTTCAAAAAAGGCATCTAAATTCTGAAACCTGAAGAAAATCAAAACCAGATAATTTTTCCTCATCTAGTTTTGGTGCCCTGAAAGTCCAGGTCCACAAACTTATTTGGGGCCAAATACCACTGCGAGTATGCTTCCCTGGTCTTTAGATAAGAACCAACTAACCATTGGCAAGTGCAAGTAGGAATGAGAAGTGAGGACATTTTTAAGCAATGTGGTTCTAAGTCTAAACTACATCCTACTACAACTAAGCAAGAGTCTGCTTCATAATCTTTCCTCTCTCTCACCAGTGATTAAAAATGGTAATTTCTATTTCTTTAATGTATCTGTAGCAACAACCAAAACTGCTTACAAAGGGAAAAAACCCCCACATATTGGGAAGAGTTTCAGGTGATATTTTCAATTCCTGATATACTAAAGTACAAGGAAAAATCTCCATTTATGCAAAAGGTCTTAATATATTAAAAAAACTCCAAACAAACACAAAACAACCACAACAAAACCCAGAAAAGAAAGAGGGGGCAAAAAGGCAGAATGTTCAAAAACTTTTGAATTTTTGTCACCGTGCCCATCAGGCCTAAGAAGTCCCTGCATGATTCCGGCTTCCTCTTTGCCCAGAACAGCCTAGATCTAGATTCAGTTCTCCAGCATCAGTAACAGTGGCTGGGGGAAGCAGAAGACAACCTGGTCTGTCAGTCACACACAGCTGAAACTCAGTGGCTGATACCTACATCTTTTCATGCATTTTTGCTGTCATCTTGGAGACATCAAGCTTTGGAACTGAGTTTGCATCAATTCATATGTTTAATGCTTGTTAACATTAAAAGTGGTTCAGCATGTGATTAAAGTTTGTAGTTTAATAAGTAATTACACAGTGTTACTGCAGTCCAGCGTGCTGTACTTTTCTTCCTACAGCACTGACACACATACAAAATCAGTGAATCCATTCAAGCTGATGTCTTCATTGTATGCTCTGTTCTTATTTGCACCCCCCCAAATTAAACATTTAAGAGGCATTTAATAAAACTAACAGTTAAATGAGACAAATTAAATAGAATTTCTGAATAATGTATTAAAATTTAGTATTAGGATTATTATAAACCAAGTTACATTTTCTTCCATTTATTTTGGTTCCAAGGAATTTTTTACAGAACTCTAGTATTTAACTAAATCCTGAAACAATAGCTGTATTTCCAGTACAATGAATTAAATTGGCATATTCCTGGTCACATTTTCAATGACATGAAGATGTGAAGCTGCTGCTGTTTTCAAAGAGAGAAAATTTCCCAGACATTTAAGGCATTCAGACTGGCTTTGCTCGCTCAGCTCATCTCCCAGGTGGGAAACTAGACCACATCTGAACAGACCAAAATAAAAAACCCAAAACATTTATGCTGTATACCCAGCTTAAGTTAAATTCATACACTAATTCTTCCTCACAAATAATACATGTGTAGCCCTGTACATGGCAGTGCACCAAGGAGCATTCTGTTCAGTTGGTGCCGCGGGTCCCTGAGTCTTGCCATCATTGTTAGATGGAATCAGCTAGTAATTACTTTTTTAAACTGCTGAAGTTGTCCACAGAACAGTATTTTTTTTCACCACCAAGGTGAACAGCCTTTTAAAATTAGTATCCAATAACACAGCTACATGTAGCTTTTTGGAGCCGATATCAAGCCTAAATGGCCACTACTCTAGAAAAATTTTTCCTTTGGTCTGCATCTTACCCTCAGCACATTTTGCACATAGCACGTGTCAAGTCTGCAATTTTGCTCATGTGAATAGCAAACCAATGTCATCAACTGAACACAGCCCTAGCTGAGATTAATTGAAAAGCAAACAAACAACCAGAAAAACCCTGAAGAGAGATTTTCCCCATCTCAGTATATTAGAAGAGGGATTACTACTGACAGCAACTTGAGAGAAGAAGAAATAAAGGACAGTGAAGGGGGAAGTAGTTTGCAGCATTCAATCAGTATGCAGCATCAGACTCTTAATTTGCAAAAGCTCTGCTGTAGACGACATTCCAGCATCGCTGATAGCCACTTTGCTTCCAATGACTGTAGCTACTGCAGATGCAGTGTAACGACTTCTGTAGTTGCGGAAAGATTTCCCCAAATGAAAGCGCATGTTAAAACTTTGTTTCCCCACTCGTTGTTCAGTAAGATAGAGCACACACAAAGGGGAATCCATTTCTGCTATTTTTCACGTGGACATGTATATGTACAACTCTTGGTTGGGATACAGCATATGTTCAGCTTGCTTGAATTAGCTTTACCTCTGTTGTTGTGTACAGGAAAGGCACAATAACTTAAATTGTGCTGTTAGCTCCAACGCTGAGCAACTCCCCGTGAATCACTTGTGAGGTACTGTGACTCAGACATAACCCTTTCCTTCCTCATTACTCCAGCCACAGTAGCAGGAGTGTAATACCATCTTCCACTGAGCTGTATTACCTGAAGCATGGTAGGGAAGCAGGTTTGTATGGGATCAAAGCTCTAGCCACCGCTTGTCCACCTGCTCCTGGTCAATAAAAGGGGTCACCTGGCTGTATTTTTAAAATAAACTCAGTATCTAGTTAGCCTGTGGTAGCCCAGGGAATATTTTAATTTCCTTTCACTGGAATAGAGTAGATACTGCTGACCTCCAGGAAAAAAACCCAATAGCAACTATATTAACACAGTTTAAAGTAATCTTCTGAATTTCCAGTAAGACAATATAAAGTAAGGTTAAAAGTCTCCCAACAAGTTTACTCAATACAGACTCAATTACAGACCTACTAAAAATGACCAAGTCCTGAAAGCATCTCGGTTGTAAAACAGCGGATGAAAACAGGCAATGAATGCCACCCACTGCAGACAGACACTGGATACCAGTACACTGCAAAGTTAATAATAGACAGACAGAATATATACCCAGACCCTGTGCTCTGTACCGTCCCTACACATGGTGAATGCACTGTGGCATGAACTGAACCCTAGGCCATTGGATTTCTCTCTGCATTTCTGCCCCAGTGGGTTTAACAAGTGTTTTCTTCTGGTATTAATCCCAAGCAACTGCTACCAGTATCGCTTCAACCTTGAAATGTCTGCTTAAAATGCTGCTCTTCCTCTAAGTAAAATCATTTTGATCAGATTCTGTCCTCTGTGTTTCTCATCTCTCCCTAAACTGAAATGTGAAACATTTAAAACAATAAAAATCACTGTACTGGAAAGCTGCACTGTTTATTTTTCGTACACTGCATGCAAGTGTACAGCAGACCTTTAAGAGTTCTAAATTCATTCTGACCTTCTTCATCGGTTATTTACTTTGGGCCTTGAGGAAATGCTTAGCTTAAATGGCCTTTTTCCCTTTCAGAAATCTAATCTTACAGAAAAAATTCCACTGGACAGCAGGTTTTGTAATGGAATTACTGTAGTTAATTCCTATCACAGCAGTTCCTTAATGAAAGGCTGGAAGAAAGTCAACAGGTACTGTATTCTGCAAAAGGTGCTGTAAATATGAGTGTCTTAGTTCAGAAAGGTGTGTCATCTCCCCATCAAGATAATTAATGGTCTCTTGAGTCAGGCAATTAAAGGTTGCAATAATAATCTATAAGTTATCTCCCTTTGTTTCCCAATTAAAACTTTTCAGACTAATTAAAAACATGGTTGTGTCATGCAGTGTGGTGGTTTCCAACCGGTGCAATAAAATAATGGGTCTCAGCCAGAGAAGATAAACGCTTGAAAAAAAATTACCCATTTAGCACTATCTTATGTCAACATTGATATATGAAGTTTTGCTTCACATAGTGGAGGAAACCATCTTTTCTTTAAGGTAACCCTGCAGTAGCTTTCATATGAGCCGAGAGCCTCCTCTTTTATTATTTCTCTTCAGGGAAACCTTTATCCATTAAAGTCCTGTAACCAGGAGCCAAATGCTTGGGTTCCACAGAACAAATGAGCCCAAAGTAATGTCAATTATATGAAAAAAGAGGGAAAGATTAATTAAAACTTTTCAGAAATCTCTTCAATATCGTTGTCTGACGTGCTTGCTATCAGCAGAGCATGTCTTCCATCTGGCAGCTTTAACAATATAACACTTTTAGACTGTTATTAAGGTAATTATGTCAAATATACTGAACATGATGGGAAGCAATGGTATTAGTTTCAGATTAATCTCTGCACGTTCTGGCATTCTAGTTCTGTCTTCAGAGACCGTGGCTGCTTTTTCTGTGTTGCTGGTCAACAGGTTTTCCCCTTTCCGGTTGGGTTTTTTTGTCCTGTTAGCTGGGATCACATAGGGACTCAGTGTTACAACATAGCTGGGGCTCTCCCAGGGGAATCAATGGGGCAGAACGCAGTACTGTGACCTGGTCTCTGAGATGAGGAAAAAAGGACACACCCCATTACCTACACCCTCAAAGACCTCCTGTAGCCTTTTCTGGCATTAGTATAATCATTTTTAGACTTAAACTCCTCTTTGCCCACTGCAGAGATCTGGGGATTTATCGTTCTTGTGGAACACCAGCGGAGTACAGCAAAATCACATCACTCAGCAGTTATACCCTGAATGACTTCTGTCTCCATTTCTATCCCTGATCTCGCTACTTAATTAGTGGTAGCTAATTACTGTAAATAGCCTTGCATCTTTAACTAAATGAATGTGTGTAATCCTCTCTATTTTTCTATTTAAAAAAAAGGGGTTAGTGGTATCACATAGATAAATATGCTGCACAGGAATACCTACCTGGCGAATTGTAGGAAATTTGTTCCCATCTTTGCTGTGCTCCCAGCTCCTGGGGATGTCAGTCAGAAGCTCTGGGATCAGAGGTGCTGAGCTGAGCTGAAGGAAGTACCGCAAGGTAGCTGGGCCAGTGGCTGCTGGGTGACACCGAGGAGAAGCAGAGCTTGTTCACCTCCACCTGTAATGCAGAGCATTAGGATACTCAAACAGGAGGGGTCTGAACCCGCTGGGCAAAGCCTCTCCCTCCAAGACCACACGAAGCCACAGGAGGATACTTCTGCGTTTCCATACCTGATGAGCCACTAACAAGGAGATATTGTCGTTATATGCAGAGATGCTAGTGTCATTCACTCTAATCAGCTTACATTTCACTGAACCATAATAAAGTTTGCATGATTTACACTGAACATAATCTAGCTTTGTCTCTGTTTAAAGCTTTCTTACACCTTATTTCTGTCCACTCTGCAGCTCATCCCCTGGCTCCCTAGCTAACGAGGATGTTYGGGGGCATCACTACGTGATTGAAGTCGACATCAGAAGTCCCCAGGTGCAGTACTGATGGTGTCAGCCTCTGCTACTCTTCTCCTTACAAAACTCCTCTGCGCACAGGTCTGCTTGTCATTTGTCAGGCTTCCTAAATTTTACCTTACTAAAAAGATGATTTTCAATATATTTGGGGATTTGCATCAATGTTGCTATAAAAACAAAAAAAATGCATCAAACCTGGATGGTATTTTCCTGTGTCAGATTCTCTAGGAAATCCATTTTTGCYATGGATTAAAATAATTCACTGTAGAAAAATGCATTTATTCTTGCTCCAGAAACATGATCTTGATAAAGGAGTCTGACTAGAATTACACGTGATTCTCAGTTTGGGGTTTTGTGTGTGTATAGCACCAAGTCTCTGAGCCACTCTGAGTTAAATTGGGTTTTTGTTACTTCGATCAGTGATATGAAGCAAGATCAGTTACTATCAACTGCAATGGAATGGGCAACTTCAGCCTGTACTCCTTTTATCCTATCGCACTATGCAAACATCATACTTGCCTCTTGTAGAAAGAAGAAAATGAAAAATGGAGGACTTGACAGAAGGCAGCTAGCTGGCTTCTTTGGAAAGGCCAGTCATTTCTTTTAATTGAGAGCTATAGTAGATCAAAGAGACAAACTTTACCCTTGGGTCTTTCAGACTGAACCATGTTTRTATATAATTTTACCGCTGAATCTATGAACAAGAATGAGGTTCACTTCTAATATTTGACTCTATATGAGAAAACTATGAGCTTACTAGCCTGATCAATTATTTCTATTCTTATATGCATCGTTGTTAAGTCTCAGTACTGGATTCATGTAGTTGTGCGAGAAGGCCAGCTTACATTTAAAAAAAGAGAAGGACCCCACAGATTTCTAGTTCTCCGCATTGCAGAAAAAAAGGCACAAAACTGAACCCTGAATWCTCAACTACAGTGAGAAAAATAAAATTTTAATGATCTCATAAATTTGGAGGCCTTAATCCTGTTCATTGACTGCTTTGGGCTAAGCAAAGCAGTACAAATGAATAGTATATCAAGTTCTAGATAAAATTTCAAAGCAAGAAATGTCATAAACCTGTGCATAAGCAACCAACACCATTGTGAAAAAGATAAACAGGGACACTGCCATAGGCCTGTTTGTCTGTACCTCTGTCTCTTTTCTGGAAAGATTCACATCTGCTACAACTAAATCATATTATCTCTGTGTCTAAAAGCTACATTCAATATGTGAAACTCATGGCCTGCTCACAGGCAACTCATGAAAACAAAAATTTGTTAAACTGGAAGAGAGTTGTTTGCTGCAAATATTTCACTCAGCTCTGACTMTGAGCTAATTCTCACCTAGTCTAAACCTGAACCAAATTCCACAGACATCAGGGAAGTTTTTTTATTGGTAGGAATGGTGTTTGGTCAAATTTTAAAATTTGTTGTTATGTAGTGTATCTGATGGATTGCTCAGTGCCCACTTAGAAACATGGGGTTTACAAATAAATATACCCTTGAAAATGAAGGTACTTTACCAGCCAAATTGATAAGTAAACACCTTGGTCCACAAAAGCACAAGTATCTCAATTTCCTAGAAAGGAGAATTAAACAAAACTTCCTGAGAAAACAGGATACTCTTAATAGTACCTTTTCCAAAAGTCACCTTGGAAGCATGCTTAGCAGGGCTAATTGCTGGTATAACGTTTCTGGAATAAACAAGAGTAAAAGGCTGGTGTTAGGGCAAACCCCTACTTCCGGATGGGCTGGATGATGGGTACCAACACAAGACTCTGCAGGTGGGTGCCCGCAGAACGAGGGATGTCAGGATCTGTGCCCTTTGGTGCTGCAAGGAACATCTGGCCAGAGCTCTGCTTTTTAATGGTCTTTTTCTTCCTTTTTTTCTAGTTTAAATGGCAAATTGTTTGCAGTTTATTGCCACTTTCCAGGTTTCATATCCAAGGATGGCTGTATATCCATCCTCCTGGCTAGAAAGTATCATACAGACAAGCTTGTTGACTACTCTGGAAGGAGATGTCACTGCAGAAGTAGACACAGTAAACTTCACCAGTGAAAATTTCCTGTGCTGCCGATGGCTAATGAATCCAAAGCTTCATAGATAGGAAGGCACGAGCACCTTTGTAAAAAACCCTGATCCCTAGCCTACTGCATTCCCTTATATGCCTGCCCTTTTACAGCATTTAACATGTCTCGATTGTGAACTGTCACCCATTATGTGTTTCTGATAATAAATTGTCCCGGGGCCCAACTGATTCAGAGGATCAGAGACTGACCAAGTACCTCAGGTGGAGTCAATCCAATGTTTGTTGAAGGGGATAATTGGTTAAAATGGATGGAAGCATAAACTTCAAGTATGATTCATGAATTGAATCTGTCCACTCAGGCAAATTTAGATGCTGCTTCTAATACACTGATGAGATCTTTGGCAAGTCAGGAGTTTCTTGCTTAAAATGTAGACATCTGAGTCTGACAACTGCACTGATATTACCAGGATTGGATCAAGCTTAARGTCTTGAAGGATAAACAAGGCAAGTTTGTCCACTGCAGTCATTACTTACACAAACTCAGGCATACATTGCTGCAGATGTCAGTTCGGTTCCTGTTTTGAAGGTCATTTCTGTAGCCTAAAAGATAGAGTTTAACTACATGCTTAGAGAAAACCTGAGATTCTGAATGAGAAGCTTCCTCCAGAGAAGCTGTCTTGCCCATATCCCCATCTCCAGTTAACTGTCCCTAGTGCTAATCAATCACCGAATTGAAAGCTKAGGAGAGGTACTGAGTATCTGAATCTTTTACTTCCTATGCAGTTCTGATTCCTGCTTCAGCTGTAAAAAAGAAGGTAAAGTTTTCTGTTTATACAACRTATATCACTAAAGGATCTGTAGGGGCTAAGCATATGCACACACAATCGATGAAGACAGGGGTTCATGTCTGAGCCCTTAAATTCAAATCCACCTGCACTCTGGGAAAACAGAGACATCAGAGAGAGATACGCACAACTCATTCAAAGTCATATGCAGCAAATCAGTAAAGAAGCTGGACACAAGGTCAAGATGCTTTGTTAAGGAACATTTTCACCTTCTGCTAGTGCCCATTTGAGAAGCTTGGGAACAGCCTGGTTTGGGAAGGCAGAACAGCAAGCTACCTGCATGCACGACACAGACCTGCAATTATATGGTCAACCACAGATTTTTAAAGCAATGAAATGATAAAGAGAGAAAACAGGACAATCCGTTTTGAACACCAGAGTCTTCTGGGATTCAAAGGCATAACTTTTTTTATTTCCTTCCTCAAATGTTAATTCAAATGTGCAACTAAGTAAGTGCCAAAACAACTTGTAAAACTTTTAGTAACCCCACATTGACAGAAAAGAAATATTGCAGAATGTGCTTCATTCCCTTTGATCTATGATTTATTGATGTACAGTATGAAATATTCATTAAAACAGACTGCTGTTTCCCATTGATTTGTCATGTTTTTAATTCATATTTTAACACATTAATAAAACTGACACTATTAATTATTTTTTGAAATACCAAATATATTTGAGATGTAAAACTGGCATGGGTTATGTTTGATATTAAAATAGCAGGAGGAATTAGTTCAAGCAAAATATGATCTGCATGTGCTTGTAATGATATTCCGTATTCTATCACCCCAAACAACTCCCTAGTTCCCTTCACTACTTTGAAACAACTTTAAATTACAAATGCAATCTTCACTTAGAAGCAGTTGTAACATTAAGCTCATGCTGCTTCGGCATTTCATACAAATACATACGTTCRTCAGTCTTTGCTTTGGATGTAACATATAAATATATTGGAGGGGCACAGGAACCTGTTTTTCTGAAATGATTACTGATCTTGGTCTTCAGTGGCGTTTTTTTCTTAGCAACAGTTTGGTTTAACAATTCACAAGGCAGCTCTGTTCTGCCACTCCATCTGCTGTGTAGTAATAATAGGAAGGCTTATTAATTTTTAAGGGCAAGGTAGTCTGTCTTATAAAAGGCAGACTCATAATTACAGCTTCTAACTTGGAGGAGGGCATGTTGAAATGTGCCTATGAAAAATTAAAGTTCATATATTGGTCAGAAAAACACTACTGAGGTACATTCATTTATGTCACCCAATTATTTGGCCCTCAGAGATGAATTGTAAAGTATTGCTCAAAATCAGAATGATCACCTTTTAGGACTGTATTGTTAAACTGGTGGCATTTGAGATCTGGCCAATTCTACTTATGAAGATCTTATTTTTTGGAACCGAAACAGGTTTATTAATTTGCTCATTTTTAAAAAGTTACAATTTCAAATAAATAAACTGTTTTAAATAGCACATCATATGAACACTCAGAAACCAGTTCTCATTTCTCAGTGAATTTTTTCAAGAGCTTATAGCTGGAGAGAAAAGCAGGAAAATACAACTGACCCAAGGCCACTCAAATGGCTCAAAAACCAGCAAGCAGCCCCCCCCCCCCCCCTTATAGCTGCCAAAATTATGTAATTAAAATAATTACAATCTTTTGGGTTCCACTGGAGCCAGACTTGCATGTTTCCTTTAATGTCAATTCCGAAATGTGAGACGGGCGTAGCTGTGTATTACAGCATCAAAAATAGCGATACGAGAGGTTTGACAGCAGATAGGGTTGTCGTCTAGTCTCATACTATTGCAGGCAACCACAACACACCAGGTTAGCTCGGTTTGGACCTAGAGGCGCAGTTTTGCAATTACACTGTATCTAGGTGCTAAAGTTCACAGCGTCCCAGGTGGACCCAAGCGCAACAGGATCTTATGGAGATTTCAGCTTCTTTTTGGACATGAACATGTTCCTTGCAAGATGAGGAAATTACAATAGCCTGTGCATAAAATATTAAGGGTGCACAACTGGGGTCTAAAAGTTAGCTTTTGTTCCATGAGACACACTACAGAATCTTAGATTTAATCAAAATGCAAAATAGACTCTAAATTCTCCCCAAACCTGAAAAGGGTCCCAGTAAGACAGCAGTTTTCAGGGATGGGGAAAATGGCAGCGTTGAGCAGGAGCTGGGAGCCCAGAGGGCACGACAGTGGGAGATTGCTGGCTGTTCCTGTGTCTGCCCATCTCTTCCGTTGCAGGGGTAAACCAGCCCACTGCTTCTGGTGTAACACCTAACAGGAGCAATGCCTTGAGATGACCAAACCCCACCAAGGACCAAACTGCCAACACTCCAGGCTGCTTTCTCTAGTTTGCCAGGATATTTTAAAAAAGACATGTCCAGAACAGATTAAGGATTTGGAAACTTGTGTAGGCATCACTGAAAGATCCGTACCTGTGTCATTAGCATCTTTCTCACATGGCAGAAAAGCAACAAACAAAAGAGTTTGCTTGGAGATTTGAGAAAGCCCAAACCTGCTACATTGTGATATGCCTCATACAGAGAATTGCAAAGGCAGCTTTTGCCTTGGTCCCTTTGACCATTAGGTACCAACTCGGGCCTCCTTGCAAACATTGAGTGCCGCGTGGGAAGGATTGTCCTGTGGGTCTCGTGCTCCTCTAGCTTTGGCAGAGAAAGGAAGAAGTGATGTCCACTTTTTACACACATACATTACCTGCCAGTCTCAAATCCATGTGTTTTCTACTGGCAATGCAGAAGCTCAAATTTTTCAACCTTTTTTCTTCTTCTTTTTTTTTTTTTTTTTTTTTTTTTTTTTGTTTTTTTTTTGTTTTATAGTAAATCAGCATTTCATCTGACCTTTAAAATTGAAGTATCCATGGTTCAGCAGTTCCCAAAGCCTTTGCCATCATGTAATTACGGAACTGCGCTTCAGGTCTGTTTAGCAACCAACCTCAGACAGGAAGTTCTGCAAATATATTGTAGCTGCTTCTTTATTAACTGTCAGCAACTTCAGCTACTGGAGTTTGAAAGCCACCAATACTCCAAAGAAACATTAAAAGCTGACTGAAAATAAGAAAGAAACAGTACAGCAAAAGGCCAGGATCCTGCAGACCATTCAGCAAGGGCATGCCTATGTGATTCCTGATGTTGCACTTCCCATGTTGTGGCTAAAATTTCAGGGSCAACCCAACAAAGGGACTGCATAAACTTCGCTTTCAACAAGTTAATGACACTGGAAAGCACTCACTGGTCTAGAATAAGCATCCCTTTCTCTACTGTGTTATGGAGAAGACTTTAAATGCAAGTAAGATCAGACCCTATATTAGGATGGAACGGATGCCGGTGAATTATCCTGTCAATTATCATTTTCTCTTCACTAGAACTGAACAGAAAAGTAACAGAAAAACCCTCAAGATGTGTGTAAAGTTTATTATTTGAAATGTCATTGCAAAGGGAAAACAATCCTTAATCTAGTAAAATTGGGTTTGCAGCTGTATGCACACAATTTGTGCTATGGTGCAGTGTAAGGATATCTGAAGCCAGTTTTGAATACGTTACAGGAAACAATTGCAGAAAGAGCTAGGGCACATAAGTTTTTAGTCAGTTATCAGTATATAAGTAGAAAAAACTTTAGTTCTAGTTGTGGTGTAGCTGGGTTTCAGGGCTGTGCTTGTGTGCACACTCAGGGTACTAGTACCACTAATTCTCTGGGTGACCCAGGAAAGCCCAGCCAGTCTCTGCACAGATGGGATAAGGGACTGGCTTGAGACAACAGGCCAGCTGGAAAGGAGGTGATTGACTGAACCATCACAATTAAATTTTTGAATGATTGTTATAGGAGCTCTCTGGGAGGGAAATTTGGACAGTTGCAGAAGTTGCCCCAGGCAGCTCCTGCTGTGTTTAGGCTAGTCTGAATGCCTAAATGTGTTAGTTAACATCCTGGGTGGAGAATCTGGCCCTGCCCTCCAGARACTCCCCTTGGTGATTTCTGCTGCAGAAGGGATCAAATTGTGCATCACTAAGACATTTGTAAATAGTTAATAGAAACTGTTACTGCAGAAATGGTATGTGGGAAGTCATTTGTATGTAGTTAAGCTATTTAAGAGACGTTTTGTCTTTAGTTAAGATATACCAGTTGCAATGAATTAAACATGTGCTGGAGCGGTCCCCTAGGATCACAGGCCAGCTGAGTTACAATAATTTAGCAGCACAGTAGTTTGGAAAGTCTCACCTAAATGAGCTGAAGACACTTCTGCAAGGACACTTACAACAGAGACTCCCATCTCCAGCCAGGCAGCAACCAACCATCCTTTTTGGGAGATTGGATTCCCCATGCGAGCATTACCTTATGCAAAGAGCCCCCAAATTACTTCCCTTTTAACAAACCACTGTCTGGGAGTGCCTGTGGAATACCATCCAACCGCAAACGGGCAGCCCCTCCAGATGTGCTCATGCACCTTCCTGAAAGGACAGAGGCCTAGGGTGCCATAGTTATTCTGCTTTTAGTACCCAAAATACTACTTATAAGACTTGTTTAGATAGCACTAATTACCTTATAGCACCCTGCAAGTACACATCCAACAGGAGCTGTGTTGCGCACTGGACAGAGTCAGGGAGGTCTAGCTGACCCTACAAGAGTTATTGGGCTATTTGCTTTGTATGTGCCTCAGTTTCCCTCTCTGTAAAAGGGGGTGATAAACAGCACTTGGAATTTGTGGATTATTTAGGAGCTATACATTATTATTAGTCTTCTCGTCTGGTTTTGACAACCAGTGATATTAGGTCAAAAGCAAAGCAAGTTTTCATTAATGAAACATGAATCCTTCCCTAATACAGTGGGACTGAGCAGTCTGTAGGATGATTTTGTTGTCTGATATCGTTACCCTTTATGATCTCATATTTTATGGTAGTTAATGCCATTGGAGGAAAACATGATTAGAGCAGAAAGCAGCTTCAAAGCAGCCATTGCTTAGTGCATTCATCACACTTGCCGCATAGCTGGATTTTTCCTCTCTACAAATATAATCAATCAGTGCAAGTAAAGAGTTAGTTGCAAATAGAAGCACTTTATGTGAACTACTGCGTACCCTGTTTTTATCAGTGTGCTGGGAAATGTAGTTAGAGTGGGATAAGTTATGTGGTGTAGGCTTAGGCATTAATGAATATGAGAAACTAAATTATTGAATTTTGCAATGCAAATTATTTTTTGAGCACAAATTCTTCATTTTTGAATGTTAAGGACTCATAAAAAATGTCAATGGTTTATGAATTAGGCCATTAGCATGCAATTTGTGATTCAAACAGTACCACAGCCTCATGTAATAAGTGACTGAATAAAGAGCAGCATTCCTCTCTAACACTTGCAAAAGAGTTTGCCAGGAATTTCTGAAGGCAAATGCAGGGAGATGTCACACGAGGGACTCATTCACTCTCTCTGAAGATGCATGGTTACACAGCGGAAGGGTCCTGTGTATACTCCAAGTGCAGTGCCTAGAAATGCTATATTTTTGTAGCCCATGCGATCATGGCAATAGGGCAGCAAGGCAGGTCATCTGTACGTATTGAAGAGGCCCAGTGCTCTCCAGTCATCTTCTACCAGCTCATGGGTATATATGCACGTACACAGGTGCTACTGCCTTGGTCTGTCAGCAATAGCTATGCCTTTTGCTAGAAGTACAAACAAGTTTAAATGTCTTGTGAAATCTCTTGAGACTTAAAAACAAATAAAAATAATATCCACCCATGCTGGGATGAACATTGTACCTTTTTGAATAGATACATACATCTTGATTGAAAACAAAATATGTGCTGAGCAAGCGTATCTGAGAGGTAGGTTACCCTGCATGGGATTAGGCAGCACAAGGTAATCTAAAGGTGTCCCAAACATAAATGAGTGCTGAAACTGCAGGGAGAGAAGTGTGGTCAAGGTGGGTAATTCCCAATTCAAACAGTAGTACACTTCTGTTCCCAGGCTAGTATTTCCAAAGGTAACAAAAATGCACAACTGTTATGGATATAAAAATCCATACTTGCGCAGAATGAGTGCAAGTTTGGAGAGAAAATGCTAAATATGAGAACATTTCTATGGCAAGTTGAATATTGCTGTTGTCTAAAAGATCTCTGTTTGCAGCTGCTTAGTGTTTCAGAATCAGTGCTGGGGTAGAAAAATTAATCAGAAACAAGAGAAGGCAGAGGAATGGATTGAAGAGGTATGTTAAATGCCTTTGATATATAATGTACACTCTTAAAATAGTGTATATATATATTATACATTATACTGTGGTGTATGAAACTCCATGAAGGGAAGGGCACTGCCAATTTGAAAATGCAGTTCTGTTTAATTTGTGCCTGTGGCATCAATGATCCTCCCTTTCTCCACTTACAAATCAGTGGCATGAAGGCTGAAGCGTATTCCGTTACAGAAGTTGACCTTTGATATGGTCTCTAATGAGGCAGAAGCTATCAATTCCATGGACCTCGGTAGGGGATGTGCACTTCTTACAATAGAGCGGCATTCCTCACAGTGCTAGTAGCAAAAATGGATAGGGGCTGATCAGCTGGTGGTGAAATAGAGGAATGGAAAGAAACCTTTGATTCAGAATCAGAAACTACAAGGATTTTTGGCTGCCCCTGCTGCTGGCTGTGGTTAGCACTTAAGGCAGTGCATCTTTTCTGTCTGCCTATCTTAGCTGTGTAACAGAACTTGCCATGGGCCATATCCCAGAGTCTCTGACCTGGCTTTCAAGGCTAGAGCAACTCATGTCCTGGATTTTTTTCTCTCTCCCTTCTTGCAACTGAATACACACACATATATTATATGTTTGCATGTACTTATCAGGCAATTAAGAGATCAATGTGACGGGAGCGTTTGAAAGACTGACAGATCAGRCCAGTTTCAAATTTCAGAACAACACTAGATTAACATTCCCTAACAATATAGATTGCCAATGGTTAATTATTAGTCTTCAGGAATAATTAGCATTACATATGCAAATCACTTAGCCCTTAAGAATCTTATTCTAAATTAGCTGTGAGTGTACAGCAACCATGAAGTTGGTGCAGACAGTTAGCGCTGATCCAGGGTGGCCCGCTTATGAGCCCTTCCCTATCTTTCTTTTGCTTATTGTTCCTGTTCTGCTCATAGCCCACCTCTCCAAAAGGAGCTCCCATCTGCTTCTGACCGTTTATATCTTTAGGGGGACCAGGACTTGTTCTGTTTTCACCAGACATCTTGCTTGCTTGTTCTGTGTGGTGTACACACACACACACACAGAGATATGTATAAAAACCATATATGTTTCTTTTCGTTTCACCATACATCTTTCCTGCCTGTCCTATACCTTTTTTCCTTGCGGATTTTACTGTGTACACGTTTTCCTGTACTACCATTTGTGCAAGTATACAATTCCCCATTGACCTCTTTGCTGTTACACATTATTTCTATATTTCTGCTTAGATGTGTATGTTTGCTGCTTACCCCATTAGTGGTGTTACAACATCAGGGCACACTTACACACTGTCATCAGATACACTATTTTAGCGTGCTTATGTCCAGGTTAATAATATCTTGCTTAATATGCTTATACTTTATAGGTGCAACAAGCCCCTGCTTTGGCTACACTCTTTCACATTCAGTGGAACTATTTTGTGGTCTTTTCTAATGAAAGTGTTGTTACTGCTAAAACCGTAATTAAGGATGATGCTTTTCTCTCTGCTTGTTTTACCCACCCATTTACCCATTTGCTGCTTGTAGAGTAGTCATAGCTTATGGCTAACCTCCTGTCCTCCACAGTTACGATGTGGTAACTGTCTGTGAGTGGTCCTTGTCCCTTATAAAGCAAAATTTAAAAAGGTATCCTTCACCCCTCATGTTATAATGGGCTTGCTGTTATCATCAGATGCAGAGAGCCTGGGCCAATGGCTAGCAGCTGAAGTCAGTGGGATATAAAACATGTTAAAAAACAGGAATGCTGATTTATGACAGCTTTCTGTTACGTAACTATAACCACACGATCCTGTTCAGTATTACAAAAGGCAGTGTACCTGCCACCACCTGTCAACTCCCATGACCAATGTTAGTACCGGAGCACYTCCAGGACTTGCTTTTGCTGCTCACCACAATATCAGATGCTAATACAGACCATATCCCTCCCTCATGGCAGGAAGCAGGGGACCGAGGAGACCACGGTCTCTCAAGCATGAAACGTTAATACTTAGTACCTCAAAGCGCTGTCAGACTGCTTATGCCATGGGAAGAGGCATCTCTCCTCTTCTGGGCAGTTGTTGAAGCTCAAGTATTGCAAAGGTCAGAAATCATAAAAAAAACCTAGAAGGGACATTTAGTAGTTTTGAATTACCGAAAAACCTAAGTGAAGACTCTAATAATTGTCAAATATTACTGTGCCACCACCTGAGCCTCTCTTGTAGTTAACAAAAGCTTATAAAACAACCCCTTCCCCTGCACACACACACGCGGGTACAGACCCTCTTGAAAAATAGCGCCTTACCTGCAAGAATGGTAAAACTCAGAGGATGCATCCAGTGCTGCTTCCTGAATGCCAACCAAGATCCCKACCAAGATTTTTTACGCTGAGGGTGGTGGAACAGGCTGCCCAGAGAGGTGGTAGATGCCCCATCCCTGGAAACATTCCAGGTCAGGTTGGAYGGGGMTCTGAGCAACCTGATCTAGTTGAAGATGTCCCTGCCCACGGCAGGGGGGTTGGACTAGATGACCTTTAAAGGTCCCTTCCAACCCAAACTATTCTATGATTCTATGATCCCATTCTCCAATGCTTAATATGCTTAATATGTTCAGAGCACTAAGACAACTGGGCTGCCCATCCCCTGAGCTGTGGGGGAGAGGGGATCCTGTCCAATGAATGCTTTATTGGTCTGTATCAGTCTGGGGTGGCAGCACTGAGGAGGCTGCCCCAGGGTGGGGGCTCCCAGCAGATGGGCTGCAGAGGGGTGAGGGTGGCTGAGACGGAGTCCAAAGCATAGACTCTCACATGCTGAAAAATGAGCACTTGGAGGTGTTTGCACTGTAACTAATCACAGAGGCATAGAGTTATATTCTACCAATATTATCTCAAATTTAGGTCAATACGTTTTTAAACTAATAAATTGTGGGGGAAAGGTTGCTTTTTCAATAAAAGACAAAGCAATAAAACCCAGCCTATGGCCCTTATCATGATTAATCATGGTCAGTGGGTTGTGCTCATGCTCTAGTTGACCAGAACACGTTTGATTCAGTGCAGCTGTGTGGATTTACATGACTCATGGAGAGGTGGCAGTCATTTTTAAATTATCCTTTGTGCTTTGGATTTTAGTTTCAATGACCATGTTTGCATAGCGTGCCAATCACCTCTTAACATGGCATGCAGGCATTTTATTTCTTATTGTAATATCACATAGTAATATAGAGTATGTTACAGTCAAATTCTTGTTTAGAAAGGGTAAAGAGGAAGCACACCTTTTTGCATTTTTTTAAACTGACCAGTAGTGAGTTGTTTATAGCTGTTGTGTCTCCAATGCCAAGCCTGTGCCCCATCTCTTATCCTCCCATGTCTGTACTCCTCCCTGCTGCATCCTGCAGCTCCTTCTCAGTGTCCCTGCTGTTGTACTGAGCCTGTATTTCTCTACACTGCATCATTGTGCTGGAGTCATAAATATTCCATTCCACCTAGAACACCTGCTTGTTACTGCTCTCTATACAAAAGTGCAGATCTCCATCACAGACAAACAAAATTAAAACAGAGATAGACGCCTGATCAATTAGAGAAATTGCCGTCACAGCTAAACCAAGTAAAGCAAAGGCAGATCAAGAAGAGTTCAGACAAGGCAGACCTGACATGCCTCTGTCCTAAGGCCTTGCAAACTCAGGACAAAGCTTATGGCTTATTACCTGCAAAGGCAACACCGTATTGCAGGGCTTCACTGCTACAAATAAGGATCTAATAGCTTTTTTGTTCTGCAGTGTTTACTTATTATTGACTGGGAGGAACTCAGCTGCAAAGCTCGGTAGGATCCATGTTGTCCTGCTCTGCTCTGGGTGGGCAGCTGTAGTCGCAATGAACTATGTGGAAAACTTGTACCTGACCTTGAAACAGGTTAACTAGGAAACTTCTATTTCCAACTAGATCAGCTTTTAATTTATGAGAATGAATATGTAACCATAAAAAAAAAGTAATTAAAAAAAGAAAAATATCACAGCCGGGGGGGTGCACATAGAAATGAAATCTGAAAAACYGGACCAAACAAGAGTAGTCCTTTCTTGGAAGGCCCATGTATGAAAGTGTTGTTTAAGTGATTAGTCAATAAATACAGTGCAAGAACTCCTTTCCTCCAGTACCAACCATCCCAGCATCCTGGACTTTCAAAACCGCAGTCACATACTCTTTCCTAGAAATGAATGATGGTTGCCTTGTGTAATAAAATATTCAACTTCACAACAATGCCTTATAAAGAAGGTTCATGAATTTTTAAAATTATTTTGTAAATCACTCTGAAAGCTGACAATGAAGGCTAACACCTCTGCTGGCGTACAAGTGCCAAGTTATCCTCGTATTCAACCTGACACTGGGATTTGTGGGAACCATTCCCCACTGATGTGTCAGAAACCCTCTTCTTTACCTGATGAAAGCATCGCCCCACACTTAGTGTAGAAAACCATCCCACACAGTGATTGCTGCTCAGGCACTCAAGGGCAATTCTGTCACGATTTGAGGGTTATCTGATACGATGCGCCTGCCTATGAAACAGGGACGTGGGAAGCACGGGTAGCAAAGCTCATAGGCTACTTCCCGGCTGATTCCCCAAACAAGAAACAGGCAGTTGCAAGTGTATTTGTTTTGCAGTACCCATGACTGCTTCTCTTCTTGGAAAGAAACCGGTAGGTGACTTAGTTTTTGTCTATAAACATTACCAGAAGTTATAGCAGCGTCCAGATCATTTTTTGTGGAATCAGAGAAATCCCCAGCACCAACGACTAGAGCAAATTTCCCTCTGTAAGATGACAAACTCTGTAAAGCACTACAGACAGGACTGTACCATGTGGGAGGAAAGGCAATGCTTTTCACATTCCCCTTCTTCCTCCGTACTCGCAGGGAAGCAGCGGCTCGTTATTAGGCAGCCTGGTGATGGCTATTCAACAGTGCAGCAAGAGAGGAGGAGGTACMCATCAGCAAAGGTGAAAACATTCATGAAGGTGAGCAACAGCACCTGGAGGAAGGTGGGAAACATTCACACATCATCAACTGAATATACATCAATACTTTAAAAAAATTAGTTACTATGGTTGCACCTGTGGAAGGAGAGAAAAAAAAAATCCCTGCTAAATTGCAGGAAGTAGTTGTCTGGAGAGATCTTTTGCTTTGACTGCACTAGAAAACAAACTGGCCAAATTTTTATTGCATGGTGCTACTTAAGTGAGAAACTCCTCCTTCCTCAGCAGTAGGAAAGCAGCACAAGTGAGAATGGGTTTATTGTGCCCTCTCCCAGGGCTGCTGCAGAAAGGGCTAACAGCCTCCCGGTGCTTGCAGCTCTGCACGTTCTGGGTTCAAACCCTGCTGGTGACCCAGATGGAGAAGTTGTTATACAATGTTCTTTAATTGGCAATTTTCTGCTCTGTTCTCTTCTGCATCTGTTATTTATGTATCGCAGCTTTCCTGCATGCTGGTAGAAAACAAGGAACTACAGCAGTAGTATCCCCTCATATTTAAAACATTTAGACAGACAAAACCCCAAAATTCACATAACAGAATGGTTCATTACACTCAAAGGAAATTTTGTTGCTTTACGAAACATTTCTCTGAGATATTAAAGTAAGCCCACATGGCTGCTGCACAACAACTATTGAGCAGCAGAGGCAGAACAAAGAATAAACCAAACAGCAAGATGCTTAGGCAAAGATGCTGACCCAATATAGCAGCTTTCAACGCGTAGATCTGCAACCACAGCACCACCTTGGAGTTAAGTGCCGATGAGCTTGGTGTTATGCCAACAAAATCATCAAGAAGCTGGATCTCTCCTTGTTATTAAATTGGGCAAGCAAACAAATGAAAGGAATCAAAGCAATAACAGAGGGCAGATAACCCCTGGGCTATCTCGTAAGCAGTGGCTGACAGATGTGGATTACTGAAAAAGTAAAGAGCTTGCCACTTGTATGTAATAAAGCCACAGGGACTTCAACAATACCCTTTTTGTTTTAAAGAAGAGCAAAGGCATATATTGTCAAAACCATAAAGCTTGCCACAGTGAACTGCTGTACTGTTTCTGAAGCTATATAAAGACATCACAGGCTTACAGTTTTGAAAGGAGTGACAGCTATTACACGCTGAAATGTTTCAGTAAGGCACTKCGTGGAGTAACTAAGGATCATGCAGGGAAGCATCATCTATTTGTTCCTTGACAAGAACACCTGGATGACCTCTCTGAACTGGTCAGTTGGACTTACTGGCCTGGACATTTATCACTGCTGGAGGTTTTTTTTTTTAAAGCAAGCTCTAGGAAAGCAGTATTTTAGTTTCATAAAGAACCCAGAGGTAGAATAAATGTTGTCTTGCTTGTTTTCCATTCTTGTGCTGACCAGGTATAATTTGTCACCTGAGGATACAAGCTGCCATTTGAACTACAGCTTGTCCGAATTTTGGCAAAAATACTAGTAGAGCTGTAAAAGCTCCACCTGTCACCATTTTCACTGCCTAGTCAGCTTACAATGTTAAGGAAGCGTTAAAGGTCTCTGAAGAGCTCCTGCCTTTGTTGCTGTTGTAACAGTCTTTAAGCCCTTCCCTGACAACTTCAAACACACACTGTACTCTTTTAAGACTGAGATATTCCTGTCTTATTTAACCCCCCCGTTTCAGTTTGTAACTGCTATTTTTCAGTCTGTGAAAAAATAAATGTGATGGGTATTAAATAGCAGCGTAACAGGTGACTTTTTTCATACAACACACATGCAGTCATTTGATACACACACATAATTAATGCAACACAGAGAAAACCTACCTGATGAACAATATGTTCCTCTGTTCATCTATTTCCATTACATGTACCTCTAAAAGCTTCAATGAAAAACATGAGAATATCATCTTTAACAACCTGACACATCTTAAACTTCCCATATGCCACAGAGCAGATTTCTCTCTGTCCCTTCCAAGTATCGCTGTTCAACCTTTCACATCATAGCCCATTGGTGTTACCACTGGGAATTTTCAACAGGGCCGATTCCCAACGATGTGATGCATGAAACTTGATTCTAACCCTGAAAAATCCCACGATGTCCAACTTAACATTTCCCTGTTGACAGTATTGTATCTTCTGCTGTGGTRATTTGCAGGACATATTAAACTACAACAATATAATGTGTAGCTCCAAAGTTTCTAAGATTTTCTTTTACAAATCCCACAGCTGCATATAAGGTCCTACTGCATCACAATGAAGAACGTGGAAAATACGTCTTTAACTGTCTAATTATTTCAAAAATATGTTTCTGTTCTATCAGTGTACCTATGGCCTAAGGCATTTCTTTGCACTTATTTGCGATAACAGCCCATAAAGAATTGCCGTAATGGGTCAGCCTGTCAAAGCTGACGTTGTGTCTTTGTTGGTGGCCTGTAGTGGGTGTTCAGAAAAAGACAGCAAAGCAGGTCTTCACCTATGTGTATTCCCTCTCTCACCACAGTTAAGTATTATCAGTATTCAACCATTCAAAATCCAGACCAATGCAACCTTTAAACCAAATTGTAATGATCTATAGATTATGCCAACATGCATTATTTCAACTCTCTCATGTATCATCTTCCTCTTTTTCATGTATATCATGCCTAAATGAAAACATGAGATGCCATTTCTGCATTGGAAAATGAACAAACAGCAATTCAGTTCTAATAAAATTAAGCAGAACAGGTTCTGCTTAATAAGAAGCTGAAGATTAAGAATTAAAACATTACTAAGTAGAAATTGAAGAACGGTTTTCAACTATATATATATTCATTAAGATTTTTCAAAATATGACATATGTTCCTTTAGATCTATTGTTTTCTGAAACCAGAGAAAAATACTGTGGAAGAGGCTATTTTGATACTAATGATTAAACTGTCACAGACTTCTAGCTGAATTTGGTTACTAATCTGAGTAAAGATGAAGCTCTAAATGTTTTGAGGTTCACATATTGCTATTAACGAAAGTTCAGAAAACAAGAACAAAAAAGAGATAAGAAAATAGCACGCTATGAAATAGTTCTAATACATAAAAGAAAAATGCTACAACATAATTTATAGAACCTCTGAAGTGAATAAAATATGTGAACAGTGAAACAGGTAGTCAGAAAAACAGACAATTTTCTTCATTTTAAAATAAATTTACAGCAACTATTTATAAAAATTGGCTCTTGGGGAAAGAGTGACTAAACTGGAAAATATTGACATTAACTAACTTTAAAAGATCTTCAATTATCAAATAAAACAAGTATTACAACCACTTTAATAGGCAAAGTCTCTTGTTTCCTCAAGTCATCACATGATAAATCTCAGCCCACACATCAATTTGTTAGAAGGCAAGTCAGAACAATAACAAAGACAAACAGCCATTAGTGGACAAGACAGTTTCATCAAGCAAGATCTTACAAATAATATATTGTTGTTTGTCATCAAGACACTTTTAATACACCAGAGTCCTTTCCAAAAGCACCTATAATCAATTCCTTCTAATTTACAAACTTGGAAAGACCATGAGAGTGATAGTAATTTCATATTTTACACACCCACAGAGGTTACGACAATTGATTCAGTTCAGCAAAGTACCGTAATGACTTTGAATGCACTTGAAAGATTTTTGCATTTGTTTTCTAAAGCTGTAAAAAAAGTAATTCAAACTCTGCCACATGGGCACAATTTGTAAAGGTTGTACATGAAAAGTATGGATTCAGTTCTGACAAAAACAGCTCTCATCTTATTATAACCCATCTGCAAGGCATGCTGGTCTCTGCACTAAACCACTTGGCTTCTCTTTGTTTGTACTTTATGCAATCTGAATAGATTTCAAAATTTCTACAGCAAAAAGAAGTGGAATGAAAAACGGGTGACGCTTGAAAACACTTCAGAACTGGTTTTTAGTCAATTCTTTTCATCAATGCTAAAAGTAAGGATATGCAACCTCTGCCCTTAGATTAACAACCCACATAAAGATGAAAGCATTCAGAACCCTCCATAGCTCAATGCAAGATTTCCACCCATAAAACAAGGCGAATGGCTATGTGGCCTGCCTTTCACTAACTGCTCACTAGCCAAATGTAACTAGAAACAGCAGCCCTGCTATATAAAATAGCTCAATTTACAAGTTCATCAGATAACTGAGTTGGGGTTTTTTTGGTGGTACTTTTTGAAAAGGTTTAGTGACTAAAGTTACAGCTTCTGAGGGGTTATGGCCTCAGAGCAAAAAGACATCAGTGGCTCCAGTATGCAAGAGAAACCAAGAGCTAAATAGACTTTAGAGGTTTTGATTGTTTTCTCAGCATTTTAGATGAGTCTTGCCAGATCCCGGCTAAGCAGACAAGGCAAGAGCAGAGAAACTCCATCTGGTCTTAGTGACAAAGAAAGGACTTGGGCCATCAGTAGTTGTTAGAGAAGAAAGAAAAGAAAAAGATAGACATCATAACACCGCAATGTGAGACTTCAGATAACGTTTTTAACATATGGGGGAATCTCCTGGGTGCCGAGTCCTACTTTAGGAACCATCTCTGAGTGTTTCTTCTCTGAGTCACAGAGAAAGATTAGTAGATCACTGCAAACATGGACTACTTCCACACCTGAYGCTTCAAACAGCAGAAGCCTTCACAGGATCCTCTTGCCATTGAACAGAATTTCTTTTTGTGCACTCATCCTCCTATGGTAGTTTAAGGGATGTCATAAGCTTTACTTTGGGGACAGAATTGCCTGCTTTTATTTCCAGTGTTTGATATGAGAACACTGGATGCACATTTGAGCAAGTTCTACTTTGCAGGCAGCCTTCCTTTTGATGTGCACTGTCTGCTCCAAGGCCACGAGGGAGAGCATTCCCCTGCAATGCTCCTTCCCCTGCCCCACACACCTGCTAACGAAGGGATAAATGACAGTACCTGCGCAGTTTCACCATAAAATGAAAAGATATATAGGTCCTATATATTCAGCTAAAGTAATTAATTGTTAGTCCACTGATATCAAAAGAACTATGCCCTGTATGCTGAGGAGTTGACTCATAACTTCAAATGAAACTTTTTCATCAGTTTTGGCTTAAAGATTAAGTCATTGGAGAACTCTGTGCCATTGAGAAGACACTCAGTAGCAGGAACTTGAAAACAGTAACAGCGCTACTTTTCTAATACTCCTTGTCAGTCTGTCTTGCCTGTCTGAAAGGTCTTTTGGGTAGGTCCTATTCTGATACTGAGAGATGGTGCAGCTTTTSCCAGTATGGAATGGGATCTCAATGGAGGCTTTTTAGAGCTGTTATATTAAAAATGAATGCTACAAGAAAGCTACAAGAAAAAAAAAAATTCAAAAGCTCCAGATTTATGGTTCAAAATATGAAATTTTGGGTCCAGGGAAGGCTATGGCAGTTCTGCATTGTGTTCAGCAGATCTAGAATTTCAAGTACAGTGTTTTGGGATTTAAAATCTTGCCTGGTTAGACAGTTGATGAAGTGAGAAGCAGAAATTGCCGCTTTCCTCCAGACCAAGGGAATCAGTGTCATGGAAGACACTATAGTAGCAAAGAGATGGTACTGGTAAGGCAACACACTTGAATGATTTTATGATTTATATTCTCCTCCTTATCTGTGACAATATCCATTCTCTGAAGATGAAACGGGAAGCATACAGCTGCTGCATATATATTTATTTTCATTGTGTTCTAGCTTTCAGAACAGTGCCAAGGTCCATGAAAATAATAACCTAAGGCAGCAAGAAGAAAAAAATGCAGCTGCACTCAACCTGCAAGGTGTTCTCCTTGCAGCCCTGTCAGAAGGCAAACTGAATCCTTTTGTTGAGCAGTGAGTGCCTCATTGCTACCAAGTAACTGTGCATCTCCCGTGCAAGTACAGGTTCTTTGTTACACTTGTGGAATACAATGTGCCATTCATTTATTATTTGCTCTTTGACCTTATTGGTATGACATGCATCTTTACATTTTATACCTTATACAGTTTGCTAAGAGCAGGTGCTGAAAAAGCAAAATTGCCTGCCTGAAGTCTCTGGTGAAAGAGAGAATAAAGCATCGCAGTAAATCTAACAAAAGCCAGGAACTGAATTTAGAAGCCTAACTTCTTCCTGTTGGAGAAGAGATAATACTTCCTTTTTGAGGTCATGGCTTGAGCACCCATGCATGTTAGGCACTTTAATATAGATGCAACTGGGATCCAAGAAATGAAGTCACCACGATGGTTAGTTCAAAACATTGGCCCCTATGTTTGACACCTAGACTCCAAACAATCTAAGGCAGCTGGTGGCAAATTTAATTCACAATACAGTTGCAAAAATATTATTATTCTTTTTGTGTGTGGCTAGGTTGAGTATTAAAATAATTACTGCCTATGATTAGATACATAAAACAGATTAATCGAGTGTTACCAACACCAGTCTAGTGAATAACATGTTGTAAAGGACACCCTCCAGAAAGGTCTAGCTGTTCCCAGCACAACGCTCCCCACAGCACAACATGCAGGACCACGTTCCTAACCAAAACTGTCAGGGCTTCTACAAGCTTGCTTTGAAACCAGGGTAAATCACTCATTTTTTCCAAAACTCCTATAAGCAAGTACATTAGTGCAAAATCTGCCTATGTGGGTCTCAGTGCCGGATCCCAAGTCTAAAAATACACACTGAGAATATTGGAACTTTTCTTCCTTCTTTCCCCAAGACACATGTGATGTTCACAAGGCTGTTTTAAACCTTTCTATCTTGGAAATGTTTAGAAATGCTTTGATAAATGAAGAACTTCAGATATTTCTTGAAGATCGTGATATACTTACTGAGTGAGTTCCAAGTCTAGTTTTAGTTCCAAAGATATTGCAGTGGCTGGAAAGTGGTAAATGGTTTTTTATTAGCCATAGACAAAAATCAAATTTGTGCCTCAATCTCCATCAATCTTAGTAAGACTCTGATACAGTGATACCATTTTATTGGCTAGACTAATGAACACTGGAGTCAGTTCCTTTGTCCTCAGTTGGTTAAAAAAGTTATTCACATCCTACTCTCAGTATTTCAAAGCTAATGGTCTGATTTCTGCCACCACATTGATTCCTGAGAGAATTCCACTAATGTTTTCTTTGTTATTCTTTCTTAACAGGTATTCCTTTACATAGAACACAAATGGATAAATTGCTAAAGTTTCAGTATCACAACATCATTCAGCCTGTTTTTGCTAAAGCTGAGTATGCACCATTTTCCTGTTTCGTGATTCTGTCTTCTGGAACTCAGATAGGGGCTGGGACTTATAAGAAACGATAACATTGAAGAGAGGAAAATTGCTATCCTCAGCCTCCTGAAACACAACGTAAGCCACTGAAGGTGATCTACATGAACTTACTTTACTTTATATTAAAGGAGCAGGTGCTGGTACATCATTAGTCACTGAAATTCATYGGAAGAGCAGTAGCTTAAAGCAAAGGAAATGGTAACTTCTTAGTCGCTGTGACTCAAGCCCTTTACTTGAAGGTCATTTGTTATTTACAAAATGAAGCGCTTTCCACAAAGGCTCTGTTCATGGTGGCGTATCTCCGACTGGATGGAGATCCTCTCTTTTGCAGGGTATTTCAGAACAGGAGCATAAATAATGATGTGTTAATTCTCCCTGTGGGCTTCCAACCAAAGATACTGCTTCACAGAATGCTTGAAATAATGAATAGTAGTAGCTGAAGAATGTAATGTAAAATAAAAAAAATACGAAGAATTATATGCACCACTTCCTCCAGTCACAAATATTATGTGACAATTAGTTTACCAACAGATCACAACTTTCCCAAACTAGTTTCTGTATTTTTTATTATTTGAGGAATAATTTTTCAAAACCATTATGATGTAGGATTGTAACTGATTTGCAAGCATCAGTCTTGGATATTTAAATCTGAGGTGTAAAGTTTTAGAAAGCTCATGCGTTCTGTTTTGAGTCTGTTGGATATAACCTTTAGAGACTTGTATAGAGGAGTGATTACAAACAATGCCTGTATGCCTGTAGGATGCTGTCCGCACACAAGGATAAGGGTGATAGTTAATAATGCTTGTGTGATGCTACCCAAACACAAGAGGTTTACATTAAAAAATCAAGCCTAAATATATACTCAAAAAAAATCAACCTAAGAAACTAGCTTTTCCTCCTTTTTCCCCCTGCTTTTGGAAGATGAGATTTAGTGCTTAATTTCTTGCACTGAGAAAATGAAGCATGAGGAAAATTCAAACACTGTCCAGACTGTCTATTGTTCTTTTTTTTAATTAAAAAAAAAAAAAAAAAAAAAGAATGAAAATATTCTTCCCACCATACAGACCCAGTGTAACAAATACCACTTTTACCCATAGCTTAAAATAATTACCCTAAAAATACCTGGAAGTGTTAGATTTGCTTCCAGTGGAGATTCTGATGGCCATTTCTTAATACCTGCTCGTTTCATTATCTCTCTCCACACCAACTCAGCATGCTTYGAATGTCCAAAACTAATGTTCTTTAACAATTTATTATGGAAGAACATATGCATATATTAAATTACTCTCGCTAGAGAAGTGCAGGTTTCCTTACTGTGGGAACTTCTTTACTTCCTTGCAAAACAACGTATTGTCTCTCCTTCAYATAGTACTAGGATCTTTACAATAGAGCAAGGTAGTCACCAGAAATGTTTTTCAATAAAAGTATCTCTGCCTACCCACAGACTAAGGAAACACAGATTTGTTTTTCCTTTTTAAGCAGTCTTATATTCCAGTAACACCAATGTTTCTGAACACTTGAGGGGGGAAGATTTGCCTCAGCTCAAAGGTATTAAGGGCTTGTTACTGATCTGACTTGCACCGCAGTAAAACTAGAATAATCTGGCTGAAGTACAGGTATCCTGGGCACTGTTACACTGACAGCAACAAAAACCGGTGGGGTAAGACATTGCTTGTGTGCGGTAAGTTCACAACTGAACTTATCAGATGTTTGTACCAAAAGCTGCCGTTGGTTTGGTGCTGTCACTGACAGCAACACACGCTGTTGAAATAGATGCAGTGAGTAGCAGCAGACATTTCAGGATGGTGGAGTTTAATGAGAATTGGTCTAGAAAAGAAAAGCATGCCAAAAGCTTGCATTGCTGTTTCACGTGACTCTCTGTGGATAAGGCATCGTACGTCATCGAAGACCGACTGGGGTCTTTTGCATTTTCTTAGCCTCTCACTGTGGTTACCGAGCTCAGGACCGCCTGGGTGCTGGTACAGAGCCAGCTGACACAGTCGCACCAGGGAGCCCTGCTGCACCCATGAGACCTGCTCCTGCCTCTTGAGGCTGTACACTGGCTTCAGAAGGGTTTATACGRCGAAGGGGTTTTTATAGCGTGCTGTGTTTCCAGCATCAGGCAGTTCTTTTGCTCTGTTCAGAGCAAAGAAATTGAAAAGTGGTACCCAACAAAATTCCTGGTCCCGCATTGTTGTTTCTAATTGCTTTAGAGATAGATCCTACAAACAACCACATCCTTCTTTATAGTAATTTATGTGCCAATTCTTTACCAGCACTTAAATCACTACTAACTACTTCTAACCAACCATTTTTTGCCTTGAGATGTTTAATTATCACAGGATAAATGGTACTAGTGAGGGATTCATGGGGAAAGAGTAATTAGCAGTTCCATCTATCTCAATGAAAGAAAATATTATTATTAATTAATATCCATACAAGGAAGCAGAAGGAGTTTTTAAAAATCTACAATAGAGATATCTACAGGGGCCACATTTGCTCTGAGTGTCTCTTTGACAGGTACCCATTTATTATTTTAACAAGCTGAGATTGTCTGCATCTTCAATCACAGGAGGTCAATCCTTCATTCCTGTCAAATCTTTGATAACTACAGTGTCTGTATTAATAACTAAAAACTGAAAAGAACAAGCTAAGATAGCTATAGTAGGGGGTCACATTGCTTGAAATTGCCAAACGGCAGTCAGTTTGTTTTGCATGAGGGAAAGACTTTATCACTGTATGCCATGGTGGTGATTATTTTAGATATGCTTTGGCACAATTTGGCTCCCCAGTGGACCTTTATGTCCAAGCAGCACTCTCTCCTACCACAGCAGCTTACTTCTGCAGAGGAAGCTATAGCTACCTCTGTGTGAAAGGAAGGGAGAGAGATTTTTAGATGCCCAAATAACACTTGACCCATTGTAAATATTTGACATGTGTAAAATAATCATACATCAGACACCTTAAATAATGTAATGAAAAGGACACCAAAAGTTACAGGCTCTCCTGGAGGAATAGGTGAATGTTTTACCCAGATTTTTAGGTTATTAAATTGTGTCCCAAGGGGACAGTTTGAAACTGCCCCAGAAGGACTAAAAGGATGGCAAATACATAGATTTTTCTATGCTCTTAGTGAGAAATTTTCTTACTTCTAAGAAAATGGCACGTAAATTTCCTATCCCCTGACTGTTTTTGGAGCTAATAGCTTTGAAAGAAAATTTCTGAATGCATATGGGAGGGCAGAGGTTTGTCATGGACAGAGCTCGGGACCGAACCTGAGGCTATGAGCAGTTGGAGAGCTTTGTGTACTCACAGGTTCCCCAGACTGACTCATCATACCCATCACCCACATGTTAACATAACTGGTCTGTCTAAAAAACTCAAAATAGTATGCCAGCAAAAGAGACCAGACCCTGGTGCTTTCCATTTATAGAACACAGCCTGAGCAGCTCACTCATGCAGACGCCCTCTCCTCCTCTCGTGACACAAAGTCATGGTGTCAAAAATGATGTCAACTGATCCTCTTTCACACTGCATCCAACCTTACAAATTAATTTGATTCTCCAACTTAACTTCCAGAGATTTTCCTAAACCCTGCAGATTCTTTCTGCTGTTCCCCTCTTTATCTTTACAAGCACCACATTTTTCTCATCCATCTAAACAAAATATAAAAGCTATTGGGTTTTCAGAACCTCCCTCTGTGGTTGCTCTCAGTGTTGGAGGCGGACAAACGCAGCTCATTAACCACAACCCTGGCACAGCTACAGCTGCTGGGGGACTGCAGAGTCCCCAGCCTTGCTGCTCTCAGATGCACAGGAGTACTGGTGAGTACCAGCAGTTTCTGAGGATACAACATAAAAAATAATCTAATGTATATATCAATATAGAAATAGGAGGAAGCTAGGTGTCTTACACGAACTTAGTTATGAAGTCCTCTAGGCTACTTGCTTTAACTGTCTAGAAATGCAGAGTTTAAAAGTGGTGGAGGCTTCTTTATTACCCCATTATTCATCAGTTGGACTGAGTTTAGCAGTGGGTATATTAACAAAGTTGATGTTAGCAGCAAGAAGCTGTAAGTCAGAAGACAGAGATACAGCTCTACAAACTGTATAGGTACAAATGTGGTTAAAATTAGAAGTGAACTTGAAAAATCTTGGACATGCCTGCATAGGTGCAGCCTTAGGTTTTGTTCTTGACTTGTCTGGTGGGCAGCCTCGTCATTTCTCTGTCTGACTTGGTTTCCTCCTTTGCTCTGTAAACCAGCAGTAACAACGTTGACCTCTTCTGCCAGGCATTATATGAGAACTGGCTATTTTCCTTGTAGTTCTAAAGAAATTGGTTATATCATGATTACAGATTTCTTTTTAATGGTATCTAAATGTGGTAAGTATTGCACAAACACATAAAAAGATACAGTCCTAAAGCTGAATTAATAAAGTGGCAATCTGATATAGAGGCAAAGTTTATTGTTACGCATGCCTCAGCCTTATATTAGAAGAGAAGAAGGATGAGTCTGGGTTCAAAGTGGGTGGACAACTTTGTATAATCACCCCCATTTCTTTAGCTTACAGATTTGATTTGGAAATCTCCTGAAAGAAAGCCTTCCAGATGGTGTTTGATAAAATTTCCAAATTTTTGGATATACATGAGTTTTAATTAAAAAGTGAATTGGTCTTCACTGAGGTTATTTTAATGAGTGTAGCCCAACAAAGAATAGCGACTGTTCTATTGCAGAGGGAAGAAAACAATAGAAACAAAATGCCCTTGCTCTTACTCTGCTCAGAAGGATTTTGTCCTTCTCATGTCTCTCACATTACCTCCTCTTCTCATTTCCATATTTTTGTTTTCTCCTTCGCTTCGCTCCATGGCAGCAAATAATGCTGAATACTGATGTAGCTGTATTCATTCATTTACAGATCATTTCTCTGAGTACCACACACAAGCACTCAGCTTTTGCAACTACAAATCAAAGCTGGTTACCTTAATTACTCATGGATTTCTGAGGTGCACAGGTGAGATGGGCTTTCATTACCCCACCTATGTTAAAAGAAGTAGCTAAATCTACATWTTCTTTCAATGACTGCTCAAGGCACAGTACTAGCACAGATGAATCCTTGTCAGAAATAATTCAGTTTGCCTGAACAAGGAGTTTCAGGGGGTGACGTTACTTTTAAGTCAGCAGATAAATAATAATCCAACTGATTGCTTTGGGAGGAGTACAATAAAAGAAAATCCAGTGACTTTTTCACCCAATTTACTGTTTCTGGGAGTATCAAAACAAAATTTAGACATGTTATCATAAAAAAAAATTTAGACATGTTATCCGTAAAAAGAGACTCTGGCTTCTCTTTCAAGTAAATTGGTAGCACAGCATTAACAAAAAAAATTCACCAAGCAAAATGGAAATGCTAGCAATGCAGCAGTGCTTAAATTTTATGAGAGTTAGATTATGACTAGGTACATAAAAATGAGCGGGCAATCTGCAGTCGACAAGAGCTTGGTGCATAATTACTTTTCCTGTCTCACCAAATGGCTCCAGGTCGGAAGACTTCATTTAAACAGAAAGACAGTGATCAAAATGCTGACTTGTGGTAAATGTGTGCAACTCAAGCAGATTTAACATCGCTAAAGAAGATAAAAGAAATGTGAGACTGTAGGGGTGCTTTTTAGAAAAAAATGTTTCTCCACAGAATGGTTTTGGTCAGAAGGGACTGCTGGAGGTCTCCAGTCCAACCTGCTCAAAGCAGGTGCAGCTAAAGCAGGTTGTTCAGGGCTGCGTTCAGTCCAGTTTGGGATATCTACAAGGATGGAGAGGCCACAGCCTCCCTGGACCCCTCGTTGATCACCTACATGGGTGCTTGTTGCCTCTTGACCTTCCACTGTGCACCTCTGAGAGGAGCCTGGTCCCATCCTCTCCATATCCTCCCATTAGGGAGCTGTAGACCACAGTAAAATGCTCCCTGACCCTCCTCTTCTCTGGGCTGAACAAACRTCTCTCTCAGCCTCTCCTCGTACCTCATGTGCTGCAGCCCCTGGCCACCTTGGTAACCCTCCACTGGGCTTGTTCCATTTTGTCAATGTCTTTTTTGTACCCACAACAGCACACGCAGCTCCAGATGTACTCTTACTAGTGCCAAACAGAGGGGAAGGATCGCTTCCCTCGACCTGCTGGCTACACTCCTGCTAACACAGCCCAGGATGCTGTTGGCCTTCTCTGCCGCAAGAGCACACTGCTGCCATGTGTCCTGCTTGTCCCTTAGGTCCTTTGACAATATTGTAGCTTAATTAAAAAGAACTGCTGTTGTCAAAAAGGAAAGCAAGTTCATGATCATTCCAGCTCAAATGACTGGCTCACTGCTCCCTACATCCAAGATTGGCTCGCCATTCCCTGCATCTGAGACCTCTAAAGAGTGGCACTTACTTTATAGGGCTGCAAGGTCCATTTTGATGTTTTGTAAAATGGGTTTGTCTGAGGAACAAACTAGATTTCCCTCCCTCCCCAGTACTTCTTTTTCAGACAGAAAGGAAAGAAATGCTGTAGTTTCCATTAGCCTGAACAGAACATTATTTTAAGTTCCAAATAAACAACTCTTCAGTGCACATCTCAGTGTAAGCAAATGCTTAAGTCCAGTCTGATTCAGCAAAGCTTTTAAGCATGTATCTAAGTGTCATTGCCTTCAGAATGAAAGTTAAGTGTGTGCTGCTATGCTTTGCTGAATTTTGGCCTCACACTGTAAGAAAAGGATAATTTGGCTCATTATATTTTGTGAATGACACAATGCCCCTGAATATTAAAGTTTATATCTATTTGCATATACATGTGCAGCATTAGGTTTGGCTCTCAAATAACTCTGTAGAGATCAAAGTACACATAGATCCTTAGAGACTATCAGACAGCAATTACACTGCAAAATAAATTATAGGCAGTCTCCCTCTACATCTCACTATGTCCAGCTGCACATTTGCTTGGGTTCCTCTACTGCCCTTGAACATGCCTCGGTTTCATTTGTTGCATAAAACACTCTTAGATGAGGGCTTATGAAGCAACCACTTCACTCCCAGCAGTGAAATAAAGCTCACTTTTAACAAGAATATTTTCTGGAAGTTGAAAAAGTAAAAAAAGACAAAATTATTTTGTCATGGGTGTTATGCCCAAGTATTTCCAAAGGTCTTGCTAGGGCTTTTAAAGAACTTTCTGCAGAGGACAAATGGAGGCTGGGGGGGGGTGTCTCTGAATGGAGCATACCTTCACATTTCTGGGCAGATTTGATGCCTTTCTGCAGTTCTTGATTTCCACGAGTGTTAATTTATTTTGGAACTCTCTGTGCTACTGCTTGAAGCATTCCTGTCACAGATACAGCACGCACCGGGTGTACATTTCCACTCTCACTCACAGAAAGTGCTTCTGACTAGAAGCGCAAGAAAGTCAAGTCAGTTACTCCACTGCAATGCCTAATCGAGGAATGCCTCCGCACCAACTCTTTACATAAGGACTCTTGCACGGCACACTGATGGGCTCTGACACTCTTTTTCTCTATCAACGTCAAACGGTTATTTGTGACTTTAATGATAAATTACCAGTATTGGCATCGTGATTATATCTGACTGCACTTGGGATGGAAATTTAAGAACAGACTGAAGAACCAAGATAGTCAGCTCCTTTCATCTGTCTTTACGAGGTGAAACCCAGCATTTAAAAACTCTGGGCTCAACTGATCACAATGTTTAGCTGATTTTTTTTAAGTGAATTGTTAGTCTGTGATTGTGATCCCAGAAAACTGAAGTTATTTTTTCATCCGCTGAAAAATATTGATCAGGAAAGAAACGCCCTGCCTTCCCCAGCCCAGTATCTGCATACCAGATCCAGAATAACAGGCAATGGCAGCTGAGAACAGCAAAGTTTTTGACCCATCTGGAAAGGCAGTCAACAAAATGCTGCTTTTCCCAGTGTTTTGAACACTTTCCTCCACCCACCGAGCTCACACCACACAGGCGCTGAAGATGCCAGACCTACACTACGACTCCTGACCATGGCAGCTTCCAGCTGGCAGGTCAGTGCTTGTTATAGGCAGAGCAGGCAGTTGTGGAGGGCAGCAGAATGATGAGGTGGCAACATAGGCATAGTTAATTTGCTTATTTTGCCTAGGGAAGAGTCCTGGAAAGTCTGAGCCCCCAGCAGAGAAGTCCGGTGTATGGTACATGGTGTGACAGGGCTTAGGACCACTGGCTTCCAGCAGAGCTGTCACTGATCCTGTCTTTCTCATCCTGCAGTGGCAGCAGGAGCAGCAAACCCTGCTCTCCATCCCAGCTCCGTCCTTAGTCTGTTCCTGGTACAAGACACACAAACCAAAAGCCAGTCCTGCAGACTGCTTAGGTAGGCTTAGGAAACTCAGTCTCTGAAAACTAACCTCTAATTAAACCATGTAATCCTCTACAACTGAGTACAGGTATTGGAAATTTGGCCAGACTAGGTCACCTTTGGATTAACATTATTCCATCTAACAAAGTCTGGAAAGGTGTCATTGGTGATGCTAGTAGCTGTCTCCAATATCTAATCTGTTATTTCTTAACATGTCAGCTCGTACCCACGAAAGTTTATCACCAGTTCTGTTGCTTTCCAAACATTCACAAAGTTACCTCTTGAAAGTATTTCCAAATATCCCTTAGAACTAAAAACAAACACACAAACAAAACAAATCCCACTATAGTCTGCTGGTGCCCTGATACCTCTGCATGTCTCTTACTGTTTAGTCTTTTTTCTTGCTCTCCTCTATTTCTCCCTTAAGATGCAAATTTGAAGTTCTTTGAGAACAGGAACATTTTTTTCCCCTGCTATTGTACAATGTCTTGCCAAATGTTATGCTGGTGTTTGATTAGGGCTTTAAGCTACTGTAACGGTAGAAATAAGTGGGACTAAAAGTATGCAGTTCAATATTTTACAGCAATGATAGTTTTTGAATTCTGCAATAAAAGTTTAACCCAATATATGTCTAGAGAGAACCTCTGTGAGCCTATGGTATCTAGAGGTAGCTAAAAGCACACGTGATTTGCGATCCTTTACTGTAGCTTTCTGAGTTTTTCAAACTTGCACAGTGTGAATTCTTTCTAAGGACAAATATCAAAAGATGAACAGGAACAGGGCGATTTGTGATGAATAAATCTCAAAAAGTTCAGAACCTACACTCTAATGGGATATGCACCACAGATTTTGAAAAGCTATCTGAAACTGAAGCAAAATTCATATTTTGTAAAGCAGAGTTTAGGAGACCATAGTCTCTCTTGTCCAAAATGAATTTGGTTGTGTCATTCCATAGAAAGCATATAATAATTTAGATTAATGCTTATGACCGAGACAGAAACATTAGGTAATAGCAGGAAAATGAGGGAAGTGAATCTTGGAATCCAAAATAAGATTTCAATTTTCAGTAAAAGCTACAGATAATAGAAGGAATATTCATATGTTTTATTATTCTATTCAGAGTTTCCTATCTATCCCTAAAAAGGACTTTTCTTAATTTAAGAGAAGGAATAAAAGAGCTTTGGATTGAACTGCATAATCAGTGAACCAGACAATCCCAAACTGCTCAAGCATATCCGACATCTGCTTGAAGAACTCAATTGCAAATAGCAGGAGAGAGTTTCCATTACAGTACACACAGAGCTGGATTGGGAGAAGCAGCATTAGAAAGTGTTTTTCCCATTTAGTAATTATGCCTTGATTGTTGTTTATATGTTTGCTCTACTGTAACTTGCTTGCCTTAGGGTGGCACTACTGCTAGAGAAAACACAAAAGTAATTTAGTTTTAAAGGGGAAATGAAAGTTTTAAAGGAGTTTAACATTTCTGTAAAACTGTAATGATTGGAGATGACTGGATTGAGTCAATAAAGACTAATTTCAATAGTAACTCATGCCTTAATTCTCCTCACAGCAAACAACCTCCCTCCCTCCTTTCTGGCACACAATATAAATACTCTTTACACCACAATCAATGGAATCTGGGAGAAAAAAAAAAAAAAATCATTTTTATTCCTCGGAGGCTTCATAAAGACCAAATTTCCCCAAAGCTYTTATTTACTCCTATGTAAATGGCGTTGGTTCTGTAATGAGGTGTAATCACCAACCCATCGTTCATGTTCTCTTCCTCTCTTCTAGATTTTCCACCCAGTTTCCCCACCAGTGTCTGTGATTTCAGAAGAGTTAGGATGTGATGATAAGTCTGTTGTAGGCAATGCATTGATACCAGTGGTCACATTAAAAAAGTCAGTATTACCAAGACACAACTCTGCAGAGGACAGTCAGGGACACCGAATGATCATGCAGAGGTGGGAACATGCCGTGACATTGGTTATTCCTTGCATCCCTAGACAAATGCAGTGGCTGAGTGGAAACTTCCTGAAGGTCTCCCCCTGCCCCAAGATGTTTTCACCTCTACATCTAACAAAAACTTGAGCACATGTGGTGTGGGTGGGTGTACCAGTGACTATGCCTGCTGGGTAGCTGCCATTCCTCACTATGTTTTGGTCTAGTTAACGGGCATTTGCTCACTTCCACAATGTGTTACAGTGGTTAGCATTTGGCCCTAGAGAATATTGTGTGATTAATACATCAAAAGACTTGTCTTAAAATCCTCCTCCCCTCGCTTTCCAGCTTTTTATTCTCTCAGTTACATTTTCCCTTTGTTCGTTTCTGCAAACCCTAGTGTAAATGTTTTTTGAGTAATTAATGTGTCAAATACCAGACCTGAATTTTCATGGGCAATTAGTGGGCTGAGTAAAGCCAGCAAAATGCATTTCAGTTTTAATAGTGAATTGTGGCTCATTTGCTGTTTTGCAGAAATATATCCTGAAATACAGAGAGCTTCATATGCCGGTATACTTTTAGTTTCTTTTTCATATACCAAAGCTCCCTCTCCTTTTCTATTTTTCACCACATACAAGATGCTGCTTGTGGTCTATTACAATTTGCATACTGTCCTTCTGCCTCATCGATAATTGATCAGGTTAACATCTGCTTTCTGCTGGTGCCAGGAGAAATATGTTTGTTTCTACAGGACTATGTAATTCCTCAGGCCCCCACAGAATTGCACGTCCCAAAAGAGAGTTGCCTTGTGCCCCCCGTAGCTGCACAAGGCACAGCAGAAAACATGCAACATGCCCGTGTGCGCTGTGCTTCAGGATGGGTACCTCCCTGAGGAGGTGCAGGAGGGGCTTCAGGAGTGTATAATGGTTTACTAGCTTACTTACACAATTACACATCGTGGCATAGCAACAAAAAGTTGTAAGTCTGTTGTAGGCAACGCAAGAGCATTATAAGTAGTCTAGGTATTAAGTAGGAACCCCACACTCCTGAAGTCCTGCTGAAAGCATGAGACATTCAGTGTAAGAAGAGAAGGTGAAGGCTTGAAAGACTGCCTAGAGAAGAGCTAGTGTGCGGTTTTACCAAGGGGACATATATTTCCAACGAAATTTAGAAGTGTGGAAACTAGATCACTTTGATATTACAGGACTATTAGAAAGACTTTTATGCTCTCCACTGTTTCTGGGGATTTAGCTGTCTGATTCAAAAAATACCTGAATCTGAATTAGTTCAGCTTAGAGACAAGCAGTCAAAATGATTAGCAAGGCAAGGAGATGGTTCAGTCTCAAGGACACAGCATACTAGTCTGACTGGCACAATCCATCACAGGTTGGATGTATCATAATTGTACACCACAAATTTGTAAATAATCTCTTTCTCAGTGTCTATGTTGACAAGGAATAATATATGAGAGCGCTCCCTTGTTAGGTTACCTTCTGTCGAAACAGGCCGTCCTGATGCTTTAGTGTACCAAGTGCATCTTTTAGGAGATGCCTAAGAGCATCAGGGAAAGATGAAAGATCAAAGAAGGCAGTAAGGCAGAGGCATGCCATGACCTGAAGGGCAGTCTGACCTTCCCACCCAAAAGAACTGCCTTTCTTGGGTACAGATAAAAAGGGTTAAGCTTAGGATAGAAATTATACAACTAGGCTTTCAGTGCGCTGTCCTATTTTCCTAAATACGGTGTGCCTTTGAAGGAATATCTTTTCTATCATTAAAAAGATTGCCGCTGTCATTGGAATCTACCATTTTAAGCACGCCTAGATAAATTCCTATTAGCACCAAAATGCAAATTATCACTGCAACACATAAATGAATGCAATATCCCATCAATGCCATTGAACCCAAAGTGCTTTCACCCAGAGGTAGGTAGAGTAAGGTAGGACTGTCACACAAAGTTGAGTACATGGGAGGGATAACTGTGCAGATCACGTTCTGGCCATCCGTAATAAAGAATGAAGACTAAAAGCACAGCTACTGACTGAGGAAAGTACAATGATCGCTGTAATTTTAGAGAGATAATTTGTCAACAGTCAGTACAAAATGGCAGATGGGATGACACAATTTCTAAATGCAATTAGTAGCTTCAGGTGAACAGTTTGAGACAAAATGCAACCACTATATTGCTTTGGAAAGTACCAAGCACCCACCTTAGAGAGTAAAGGCATCTGGAGGTACCTCAACTTCGACTCACCTGACTCCACATCACTACCCCTGGGTCCTCCTGTGCAGGACATTATAACTGGACTCTTTGCTCACCTGGATGAATCTGCTGCTGTCAGGYAACCTGTTGCAGTGTTATAAAACTCCTGTGTTTTATATACAGAGGGATAACAAGGTTACTTTGCCACATTTCACCTGCTCCATGCATGGCAGTATAGGTGTTTCTATAGATATTCACATGAAAAAAAACCCAAATTCATTCTGGAAAGGAGAAAGTCTTTCTCCTCACTTGAGGTACATGATTCATAACTCACTCCTTCCTCCCCAAGACCTATACTGTAGGCAATAGCACCTCTAATAAGCTTAAGGGAAAATAAAATACATCAAGGAGGATCAAGCAGAGTTGCAGCAGTCAAACCCTGCACCAGACACACAGGCAGGTCCCTGCTACAAAGCCAAGAAACAGACAAAGAAAAATGAGTTGTCAAGGAGATGATTCTACTGAAGAGACTCCTCTTGGAGCTGGACATCTGGGTGCTTCACGTGCCAACTTTAAATCATCAGTCAGCTGGGGGGGGAGCGGGGGCAAAACAGGAGTAAATTTTATATTGCCAGCGCTGGGATGGGTGGGCATCTGCAGTATCAACCACGTGCTGTAACTGCATGCTGCTGGCTCTCTAAATGTCTGCTCAGTGGTGAGGGGACAGGGCCAGAGCAACACCCTTGCAGTTAACTTGCTCTAAAAGGCTTTCCAGCTGCTTTTTGCAGATCTAAGTTTCATTTTAAAGCTATAACTCTTGAGTGTTTAGCCATCACGAGAGCAGGTCTTTTTTTTTTTTTTTTAATTGCACAGACCTGAGCTAAAGCTCATTTGTATGGCTAACAGGAAAACACTAATGAAAATGATCGTTGCTCTGGACATATACAAACCATATCCTGAGATAGGCATGCCTCCTAAAGAAGAGCTCCAGGCCAGTTACTCAACCCTATGTCCTCCCATTTTCCAAACTATTCTGCATTTTGATGTATTTTCAATGCAGTGTTTTTTAAGGACAGAATATTTCTGGACAATTAAGATAGTCAACTGTATGTACAAACATTCTGCAGAGAAGTTTGCAGTGAAATTGTCTTATGAGCCCATCTTTTTCATCTACAATATAAATTTTCAGCACTTAGATACATGTAATACTGTATACAAGAAACTTCTGATCATCATATGGATACCAGCAATGCACGTATATCTGTGGTACGATACTGGGGTCCCAGCTTTAAACTCTCAAATCCAGCCCTTGAAGGAATCAGAAAACAAATAAAAAGTATAACCTTAAAACATTAAGCAAAATGAAAGTGCACAAGTACTTTCTGTTTACAAGGATCTGCAAATCCATGCAAGAGTTTAAATATCCTGATAACTGCAGCTGGGGGAAAAAAAAAAGAATATCTATAGCAGGGGAAAAAATATCATGGCTAGCATTTCAGCTTTAAGAGAAGTTTAAAGTTCTTTCTACAATAGCAGGGGTAAGGATGTCATTCATCTTCAGTTTCAGCAATAAGCCTGAATTTGCTCTCTTTTCAAGCCTTGTTCATCATATGCACCATGCTCAGAGCTTGTGTTTTTCCTTAGTTTACTGATGGTCTTATTATATCCTTATTCATGAGAGAAACACTTTATTCCCCTAGTATTAAAATTGTCTTCTGTGAAAGGGGAGAGGTTGTGAAGTGAGGCATAATTTACAGTTTCAGAATACTGGAACAACTTCGGTTATAAATCTGCAGCATTCATAAGTTTCCTACCTAAAGACAGGGAGACTTACAACCAGCAAAACAGCAAAGGCCCAGTTAACATATTCACTTACATAAGGGAAGACTGACAAGTATACAACAGGGAGAGCACTACTGCACATGAAATATGTGTTGAAGATGAATTAATGAGAGTGGCTTAGAATGACTGTGGTTGTCTACCTCAATTTCATGCTCCACTCAAAACCAGCAATGTAAGTTTCCCAGTATGTCTATTTGCAGATCAAGTTTCAGTTCAAGATTTGAACTACTGAATATTTCTATTTGAAAGGAAGGGTGTCTACACAAAATAACATTTGAGTCAAATACACACTGGCTATCTCGATGTCTTTCTAATTAATGCAAGAACAAACCTGAAGCTTTTAAGGTGGTCAAGAAATTACCATTACCTTCATTAAGATTAAGTATTACAGCATTTGGCATATAATCCTTAGCCAACATTTCCAATGAAATCAATGGGACGCTTCCTTTGTTCCAATCCAAGACCAGCAGATCCTCTGTCCCTGTTGCTGAAATCCACATTACAAAGATTTTGAAATCTATTACATTTRTCTGCCAAAAAGGAGTCAGTTACCACTGGCAGGACAGGACGTTGAAAACACCAGTTTCTGCTCACAAGGTTATCAGCTGTCTTTTCCATGAACTTTGTTTCTTATGTTTTCATAACCTTTAAGTTTCATTTTTGTTTGATCTCAGAGCTATCAGGCTCCTGGTCAGCTCTGGAACTCTCGTAGTTATCAGCACTTCATCCTACTGACAAAAATCCCCTGGAAGTTACAATAACATATCAGAAAAAACCACCAAACCGCAGCCCCCTGAAAAATATTCCCTGTACCTGTACAGAAACAGAAAAACACCAAGACTCAGATAAAAAAGTTCAAAGACGTAAATCAGACTTAACCCTGACCTGCACCTTCTGTTAAGGCTTAAACCTAAAACTATGTGCTATTAGCTTGTGTTGGGTTTAAAAATGAGCAAGCAATGGCACTAGTAACCAAGCAACGGTAATTGCTTCTCTGAGATTAAACCACAACATGACATTAAAGCAATGCTACTGAACTTCCCTACAAAGGTGCAAAATTTTTGCAGGCAGAAGTTAATTATGTAGAAGGGCAATTTCAATTTAAGTTGCAAGCATCTCTGAGCTGTATGGAGGCAGGAAACAATGAGGTCAAGAGTTCAGTCTACCTGAGTTTTAAATCTAGAGGAGGATTATTGTAGCTTCCAATTTTTAATTGATGCATCCAGCCTCTCAAAATAATTTCAACTAAATCAAAATAAATGACCTCTAAATAACTGCTATCCAATAATATTATTAGACTTTACAGATTTTACTGTAGCTGTACTTTTTAGAATTTCACTTTTAAAGTGATGATACTACCATGAATAAGAACTAGAGGGCATTGTGTATCTTACAACCAAACTAGAAAGTTCAAGCTACTCTTTATGAACATTCAAACCTATTTTAAGACAACTAGCATGGTCCTTTCTGTTTACAGATATGAAATGACTCCTTTGGGGCTAATTATCTCAACTTGAGAGTACCATAACTTTACGAAAGATACCCATCTTTTCCTTTTACGCATTTAGATTCTTTCAGTTTTTAATATAAATAAATAAAGAATTAAGGGTACAAGTAGCTTGCTTATTTGACAAAGTCATGCAGGTCATGTGATTTTCAGGTATGAAAAATTTAAAGCCATATCTAGGTTCTAGGACAGTTTTATGAGGTTAGCTGGAAAAAGAAAAGTGACATTTTGCAATCCACAATATCCTTTGGTTTGATATAGCTGGATGGACCAGAGCAAATATCATCTGGAGCATCAGCTGAGTGTAAAGAAAGTGAGAAGGAGACAAAGGTGAAAGGAAGCACTTCTGAAACACTGAAGGCAAACTAGGATCCTGGAATAGCTAAAAGCTTGTGAAACTTGGACCTATTTTGCCATCGTTTTCCTCCCTGAGCTCCGACAAGACTATTAGGTCTTTCTGTGCTTCTGTCCTCCATCTGAAAAATGAGAATATCACTTCTCATTTCTCTCTCTTAGAGGACAGGGTGAAGACAAACCTACAGAAATCACGGAAAACACTATGTTGTTAGAAGTCCTATGAAATCTAAAGTTCCTGAGACAAACAAGTTGGACAGAAAGATAAGACAAAGCTCAAAAGAGCTTGAAGAACAGACATGTCTCAGAAATAAAGTAGTGGTTGATGGTTTCAACACTGGAATGCTAATTGACACCACTCTGGCACTTGCAAATTAATGACACACTAGATGCCACACTCAGCACAGTGAAACAAGTAGGTGCGGGGTTACGCTTACTGTGTTCGTTTTATATGGATTACAGTCAGAGCTATGGACCCAGAGTCCATAACTCTGCAACAGGCTGAGGTCATATTGTTCCCTGCTGAGGAAACCATGCGTTTCACCCTAGGTGGCAGATGTTCTTTGCTCCCCAGCCACCTTCATTGCTGCCAAGTGCAGGAGTGGCTCCCATAGACAGACTGAGCCATGCCAAGAGGCTGTTGCTTAAACAGTTTCCTCACACCAGAAGGCACAGAAGCATTTTTGTCACTTGCACAGCAGTTGCCATTAAGAAGTCAATGTTTGCCAACATATCAACCCAGTAGGCTGCAATTGTTCCATATGCTTAGAATATGGCATTTCTGTGGTAACCGTCAAATATCCAAATGCTAATAGTGACTGTTCTCCAAATAATGTTATTTTAACTCCTTTCTCAGAGCCAAGAAGGAAAYGGACTTGTTGCCCAGCTCCTCCTCAGCCCGCCACTGGTTTTCAGCAAAGTTCTCTTCTATTTTCTTTACAGGGTCAATGATACAACAATTCTTATCATCTTTCACGATTGTGGCAGTTCCTTTTTACGTCCACTTTTAACATGACAATAAGCACTTTGCTTCTGAAGTATGGGGAAAGAAATCAACGTGTACTCTGCCTGATATTCAAGCAATAGTATATGATGAACAGATAAGAGCTAGAAAATTTGCTTTGCCATAAAAGACAGCGCATTATGTCAAAAGTAAAGCAAGTGTCCAATATTTCCCAGCTGAATGTAGAAGTTTACAGTGTTTAGCCTTGTAGAGATGAAACATCCAGAATAGAGATCCAATTCATAGCTCCAGATCACGTATATTAAGCTTTAACATACTAATATTAGTATTCCAGTATCACAGCTAATTTGAAGATCGCTGTTCTGAGAGTTTGAGTTCGAAAGAARTGTGACCAGCAACAAAAATATGTAGCTGAATGCAGTATTGCCTCGTGGCCTTGCAGGGAAGACTGAAGGAAGCCAGTCTCTCAAAGGTGTGTGTATGTTCATATACATTTGCTTTTCAAGAGGTGGGAACTGCACTGAAATCTGAATGAGTACGAGTCCTCTGATAAGTTCCCCACCGTTAAGCTGCACAGATGTGAATTTGTCCCTTACAGGCAGAACATGGGAAGCTATGATGAGAAGCTGAACCTTTAACTTTCGCTTTTCTACCAAATGACCAGAACCTTCTCACTGGTATTAAACTATCAAACTTTAATACTGTTATCTTGCATGTTGCCTTTATTATCTGTCACATTAGGTTTGCTGAGTTTTGTATTTGCCCTCTTTCTACCCAGAGGTAAGCTATTCAACTTAAATTTCAAGCACAGATTGCAAAAACATCCCCACTGGCCTTACGGCCAAGTAATGTTCTTAATTAGAGATAAGCAAACCGGTTCAAACTAAATGAGAACCAGCCCAGACTTCAGACCAAAGTTCGAAGGGAACTTCTTTATTATCAAAGAAAATTAATTTCTGCCCAACCTCCCTCTTTTTCTTTGACATCTCTGACCTCTCACTTATTTCTTTGAACCCTTCTTTGTCTGACACACTGTGGACAGAACACCCATCTACTTTGTTCAGTAATGTGTTAAAAATATAATAATTGTGATATATCGTTAGAGGCTTCCTGGTTCACTGGTTAGCAGTCATTGTCTACAGCATCCTGGACATTTAAATTTCTTTGAAGTTAYGTTTACTCCGTACATTCTTGGTATTTATCTAAATGTCCAATTTTGTGTTGACTCATGCTCCTGGCACTGGTGATACCCTATTGCAAAGGATTCCTTTAAGCGATAATAATGTGGAAAACAATTCCCTTGTATTAAGGTGCTTGTTTGGTTGGTTGGTTTTTAGTATGACATCACTTGCTGAAAAACCTCCTGACTTTGACCCTCACTTCCCTGAAGCCTGAGGTCTGCAAAAGAAGATGTGGGATTTAAATAAAGGAACTAATATGTACCCYCCAAAACAAGCCAGGCCTTCTAAGGATGGGATGGCTGAATGAAGCCATGTTAATAAGAATATAGAGGCCAAAGGAAGAAAACATATTTGAAATGGGTTTCTCTGGTTCTGGCCAGGTGAAATAATATTTAATGGCTTGGGAGAGGGGGCAGAGAAAGCTGGAAGTGTGCAATAGGGAGCAGCGCAAGGGACACCAAAACCTGGTTTCCACCGTCTGCTCGCTGTTTGACCTTGAGAGCCGCTCTGCCTTCTTACCCCTGGCAGAAAGGGTTTCACTGTATTTTCTAAGCCACTTTAAGATCTACATAGGAAAGATGCTATTATGTAATTCCCGTTCATTGAAATATAAGCAAAATCAAAATAACCATCAAYGTCAGATTATAGTTTTATAGCATGACAACACAAATAATGTTTGCTCTCTCTCTAACACAAACCCATAAATCCTCAGTGGATTAACCTTTCAGAAACTCTTGCCAACTGTTCCTGCCACTACAGCACAATTCAAAATCTCAAGCTGCCAAGGAGCTCTGTTGCTGTTTTCAGAACACAGCAATCAATCATGTTAAGAAGGGAAGATGAGAGAGCAGATTAAGCAGAGACAGAAATGTTAACTTTAGAAGCAAGCATCTAACTTTGGCTTTTATTAGAAAGAACCAAATATAACTCAGAAAACCATGAGAAGCTCCCTCAATTTCCCCTGCTTAGGGAGGGGATCACTTCAGCTTCATCAGACTCTCCAGCTCATAACACAAATGTACCTCTGTCATACAGCACAACTTGAGCTTTGAAGGTGTGCAACCAGCACAAAAAAATAAATGCAACAGATGATAGCACCCCCTGCACAAGCTTCAGCTCCTGGGAAGACCAGGAGTATAAATTCTCCTGGAAGAACTCACATTCTAAGTGCTCTGATCCATGTTTGTTGATACTGAATCTGAACTATCCACCTGTGACTGTGTTTAAATTAGTTAGCTAGCATTGTAGTTGTGCCACAACAAGGTCAATGTGAGCTGCAGTTCCTGCCCACAAGCTGGATAAGTCCTCTAGGCTAGGCTTCTCATTCATGCCAGTGGGAATTTCCTGGAGGAATTTCCTGCAAGACCAATCTCGTTATATTTTATTTTATAAATCTGCTAATTTGCCTTTGTATTACATAATTCTATAGATAAAGAAGGATTACAGCCCAAATGTCTGTGTGTGCATGTGTAAATAAATGCTTTATATTATCTGTGCCACGCGTAAAATACATGCAATAGATGCACACATACAAATACTAGAGTTTGGCTTCCGATTTTTTATATAGAGAAAATCTGCGTATGCATATAAATATACACACATAGGCCTGTTACACACACAGGGCTCTTAGAACACCAACGTAATTTAATTACTCTTGCAATGATATTCCTTTAACTGAAGGTATTTTCTTTCTGAGATATAAATATAGTCTTTCCTTGTTTAAAGCATACATGGGCTCTCCTTAGTTCCATCAAATTTTTATTTTCCTTTTTCCCCTAGGGGGAGAATGCATGAATGCTACTGTCATAAAAATTAATGGAAAGGAAAAAGAAAACAAACCAAACCTAAATCCAGCCTGGTCAGACTAATGATCTGGGTGATGTTAAATGAAACCAGAGGAGTAAACATGCAAAGGTGACCAGCATTAAGATGATATCCCAGCTCCCAAACCCAGGGTATAAGGCTTTCACTAGAGATTTGCTGCAGATCCATTCCCAAAGCAGGCTGAGGAATGATACCAGAGCTGAGGCTCACAACAATACAGCCTGGGAGCCAGTGATACCAGCGCTTCTTACACCTTTCAATATCTAACTTCTATTCCACGTGCAAAGGGGAAATTGCATATATTTATACTTGTYTCTTGGAGGGATCGCACAGCTAAGTTCATTAAAGCTCACCAAGGACTTCAAAATTAGGAACAAACATTGTATAAAAATAACTATTAGGCCTTATAATGTAGTCATGGGAGTATGATGAAAGGAAAAGAGAGCAGAAGACTGAAGGCACCTTTTGAATTTCTAGATGTGCTCAGATCATTTGTTCTGACTATAAATGATCACCCTATTCCACCCTTTGTGGAAAAAAAACCCAAACACCAAGACACTTACGATATCTGGATTAGGGATGTGAAAACTACATCATACATAATAAACTTTTCTCTAGAGGTGTCCAAAGATGGTAGTCTCTTACTTGCTCAATTTCAATACCAGGGCAATTCCATGGGTTTCAAGGGACTCACTGGTTCTGTAGGTCCCACTTCAGCAAACCATTTGCACACATAACTAATTGCAGTGAACTCATCCCTGCTGGGATTCCCAGACATTGAGCCACACTGCCTGGAGCCAAAGGTAATGCATAAACCTGGAGGGCTCAGCAGATCTGCTCAAGTGTTTAAGCAGAAGCATGTGCCTATGCGTCCCCTGGAGACCGCAGCACACAGGAGGACTGGCCCAATGAACAGAGAACCAGACTCATTCATATAGTAAGCTTAAAGCTTGCAACCAAATAGCTAGAAGTAATCATACATCTTATACTGTGGGTGGAGGTTGTAGTAACCCTCAGAGGTGCACAGACTATTATGATTGACTAATTCACTCAAGCTGATTTCAACCACAGAAAACTTTTGTATACACGCTATGGTTTCTAAAACAGTACTTTCTTTCTTTAGAGACCTAGATAGGGTTCTTGGTAAATTCCCCTTCTGTATCAGATCTAATGGATGTTATTCATCGCTGTTATCCCGTGTCACTTCAGAATATACAAGAAATAAACCCAGCTTACTGTAACCCGTAAAAAGCCAGATAACCCTCACAGTTATATATGACAAGTGTATCTGCTTTAAAATTCTCCTAAGGTCAAAGAAATAGCAGAGATATTACCTAACGATCTTCATGTGTTTCCTGTTTTCAATGTCCTAACAGCAACCCTCACATCTGTGGATGCAAGATTTCCCACAAATTTTAGCCTCCCTGTATTGTAGATACATGCTTTAGCATCTGCTTGCATTCCCCTTCTGCTCTGGGAGGATTTGAATGCTGTGGATGGACTTTGGGAAACGCTCTGCCTTGTCGTCAGGATACAAACGGCAGGTTCAAATTCATTTAACCGATGCATGTATCATACAGAGAATAGCTGTGGCAGGTACAACTTGATGCATTAGTAGTCAAAATGAGTAACCTGTTCATTCCAGWACGTAGCCCTTATTGTTGCTGCCAGGCACCTCTGTACTGATTTACAGTCACTCGGCTTTGATGGGAGTGGGGGAGTTCTGTTTCTTTCTGAGTCGGACCAAGAGTGTAAGCATGAGCTTACAAACATATTGATCCAAAACACACACACTCACAAAAGGCATGGGAGAAGGACAGAGTACGAATTCAAGTTACATCTCGTGCTAGGAAATAGTTTTTAAGGCTTAAAAGAAAACAAACAAACCCCTGCAGTCTTATCAAAGACCATAGAAAAAACCAGCAACATGCTTGCTAACACACACACACACACAGAGTTGGAGCTGTGATGCAAACAGTTGGATTTCATTTTAAACATGGAAACCATCATTGTAATTTGTACTTCTAGAACAAAAAAAAAGGGTAGGTTTTACTCTCTGATGTTTATGCAGCACAAGAGGATTTGCCAGCTCAAAAAATGAAAAAGGAAAAGGTGTTTCGTAGCTGGAAAACACAAAAGGGGAGCTAAATCTGCTCACTGCCAGATGGCTGCTCTAGGACTGCAGTGGCTTAGACTGAAGGGTCTAGAGAGCCACCTGCAGAAACGCATGTCAGGAAGCTTGGGAAGGAGGAAATGAATTTAGGGAAACAACCTTGCATTCGGAGGAGCTAAATCAGCTGTGCTGGTTTTGGCTGGGATAGAGTTAATTTTCTTCACAGTAGCTAGTATGGGGCTATGTTTTGGATTTGTGCTGAAAACAGTGTTGATAATCCAGGGATGTTTTCGTTACTGCTGAGCAGTGCTTACACGGAGCCAAAGCCTTTGCTGCCTCTCACCCCACCCCACCAGCGAGGAGGCTGGGGGTGCACAAGAAGTGGGGAGGGGACACAGCCGGGACAGCTGACCCCAACTGACCAMAGGGATATTCCACGCCATATGGCGTCATGCTCAGCATATAAAGCTGGGGGAAGAAGAAGGAAGGGGGGGACATTTGGGGTTATGGCATTTTGTCTTCCCAAGTCACCATTACGCGTGATGGAGCCCTGCTTTCCTGGAGRTGGCYGAACACCTGCCTGCCGATGGGAAGCAGTGAATGAATTCCTTGTTTCGCTTTGCTCGCGTGTGCGGCTTTTGCTTTCCCTATTAAACTGTCTTCATCTCAACCCACGAGTTTTCTMTCTTTTACTCTTCTGATTTTCTCCCCATCCCACCGGCGGGGAGTGAGCAAGCGGCTGTGTGGGGCTTAGCTGCTGGCCGGGGTTAAACCACGACATCAGCTGAAGCTGATTTGAACCACCAAACCTCCCTGCAGGCTGATGGAACGGAAGTGGGGATTTCAGTGGGGAGTACAGAGCTGCCATTGGAAATGGTGCGTTCTTGTGATACTTATCGATCGTTGTAATCATAAGTTTCAAATACTCTCTCAGAAGCTCCAAGTGTAATTTCACCATTTCAATGGTTTAAGAGGCAGGTAAGACAGCCTCAGGGACAGACTCTGTATCACCCCACTTCTTATGTAGTTCTCTCTACTTTTAAAATGCTGATAAGCTAATTTCCACATCTATATTTTAATTGGACATATTAAATTACTTTAACAACTGTCTTCTATGAAGACAAAAATATGCTATATTTTCTACAAAGATAAAATTGTTCTTAGAAAACCTGAATATCTTTATTTCCCAACCCTGCAGTTGCAGAATTACTGCATCTGAGATCTTCCTTCCAAAGAAAGAACCACTCTGATTTTCACCGTCCTACTGTCCACAGTGCAATTGCTGGGATTGATTCTTTACTTGCCTTATCTTACAATATCACCTATTCTTAATATCTAGTAAGCATGAACATGATTTAGACCCACATGGTTTTTATTGATGCACTTACTATAAAGCAAGAAAAGATCGAGCTCTTTAAAAAAGTCATTGACCCACACGTGCAGTTACATAACTACGGATCCCTGTGGTAGACACAGCAGAAAGGTAACCCATGTGGCACTACTGCATTACTGTATAGCTAGCGTAGCTACACTTGCACAGATGTGAATGTCTACTCCTGGGTCTGCAATTATTCTATTTTGTCATTATTTAAAAGGATTACAGTTTATCTTACTTATATCTTGCAGGTTATCGTTTGTGTCACTTCCTTCCCACCCATAGAGAGGGGAAGTGCAGAGGGAGGAGGATGGCTTATACATGTGACTTATGCATATGCAAAGGCAACACAAATAGTTTATGCCAAAGCCTTGCCCTGCCATTAGTCAAATTTTCAGAGTCTGCTCCTAACTTTGAGCCTGCTCTAATTACACATACACAACTGTCTCTCCAGCTATGACTCCTTTTTGTCTCTCTAATTCAGTGCAGATTACCAAGGATTTATTTTCACTGCCTGCACTGTTTCATCTGAAAGTTACCCACGGTAATCTGAGACAGATGCCAAATTCAGTAAGTAAAATTAAAGTAAAAAGTAAAATTAAAAAAAGAAAAAATAGCCATCTTCTTGGACAAATGGGCATAAATTATAATAAAGAACAGAATTACTGGATATATAAATGAATATGATATTCTGTGGAAAAGCCAACACAGCTTTTGCCATGACTCTCAAAGCTACTGCTACTCAAAGCTCCTTGCTAAGAGTTCTTTGAAGAAAACAACAAGCATGGGGGTAAGGCAGTTTGAGCTGATATAGTCTATTTGTATTTCCAAAAGATATCTGACAAGGTCCCTCATCAAAGACTTTTAAAGAAACTGTGCTGTCATGGGACGCAAGGGAATGTTCTCTCACAGATAAAGAGGTGGTTGAAAGATATGGGACAAAAGCGGGGCAGTTTTCACAGCGGCGGTACGTCACCAGAGGTTCCCCCCAGGTAGCCAAACTAAGCAAGTCCAAAACTGATCTAGCAAAGGGCACAAACAGCGAGCTGACAAAGTTTTCTCAGAATACCAAGTTTTTCAAGGTAAAACTTTTTTTCCAGTAAAGTTGAAAGCCGGCTGTGAAGAGATGCAGGAGGCTCTTGTGATACTGAAAGGCAAACGAATTTCAATACTGATAAACATAAAGCAATGCATATAGGAAAAACTGCTAAGTATTACATACACAGAAATAGGTTTTGAACTGCTTATCACCGAGAAAGAGATCTTTAAGTTATAAGAAACTAGTTTTAGGCAAGTGGCAGCCCAGTTCTTAGTCGCATCCCAAAAAGAATATAGTAAAAACAGAAAATTAACAGAGAATGTGCCGAACGTTTTCAAACAAAGAACTGTTACACAGACTGAGACTCGGAGGAGCCTGCAAAAGAGGTCAATGAAGGGATATGGTAGAAGTCTATAAACTCGTAACTAGCACAGAGAAAGTGCTAACGAAGGAAGCTAACAGCTGCTCCATCTCTCTTCCACTGCAAGAGGGAGGGGGCAACAATAACAAAAAGATAAGGCAAGTTTAAGAGAAGCAAAAGGAGGTACTTCTCCGCAGAATATGTAAATATTCTGGGATGGTGATTCTTTATATATTTCTTTCAAAAATCAGCTAGAGAAATTCATGGAAGAAAAAGCCACAACAAATTATAAACACAAAGGAAAACACAGAGCCAGAAGTAACTGGGAGAATACTCCAGGAAATATTTGCCTTATTTCTGACTTCCTCTGGGATTGAGCTTTGGTTGCTACAAGCTGCTTGACTTCCAGCCTGTCTTCCTATGGCGAATTCTGTAAGGATTCAGTGGTGTATGTTTTACTGAGAACWTATACACTAGAGAAGAATATAAAGTTTTCTGGCAGCATTTTTCAATTGTAGCAGGAATGAATCTGACTCCAAGAGTGACGACAGCAAGATCTGACTCCTCCTTCACCCTTACCCCTCTACCTATGCATCTGTTCAATGTGCTGGTTATAGCACTCAGGGCTGGAATGGAGCATTGAGTTCTCTCCTCACTTACACCACTGAAATCGATGGGGTTCTGTGTTTGTAATAGGAGGCTGAATTGGGTGGTCATTGCTCCACTGAAAAATGATTTAGACAATTTATTAGTTTTAGTAGCAGTGTGATGTACAAAAACTACACAGCTCGGCTCCTTAACTTTTGGAATTGTGCTGCTCTGTAATGTTGAGATCAGAACATAAAATGAACACTTAGCAGTTTAATTCACCATAAAGAAAGAACTTTATTGTCATGAAATGTTCTTATCGGAAATGTTGTTTCTTCTTCATTTAGCAAAAATAACAATACCCCAAGGGGAATGTAGTGTTGTGAGAATATAAGCTTCAGACTTAAATAAATAATCCAAACCAAAAATAGTTCTTTAGACTGATAGTTCAACTCCACAATGGAAAGATGTTATTGTTAATACTAATTTTAAGATAAAATCTGGATGATAATTTAGTGGCTTTTAAGAGATCACATAAAAACAGATAATTGACATCCAGAGGGTGTCTAATTGGTCTTTACCCAGTTCTTTCATTTTTCCTTCTGTGCAGTAATGCCTGTTTTCACTATTTGAAGTAAGTCTGATCAAGACAAAACAGGAATACAGAACCTAGAAGATCAAATTCATACTTGTCCTAACTGTGATTTCTTGTCATAGATTTCCCAACACATTAATTGGGCAAGTAATAGTATCAGCATTATCCTAAGGTTCATCTTAGAGTCAAGTCTCTCTCTTGTATGAAGACATGGACACTAACAGAATCAATATGAATTGTGCATGTACTCAAAATCAGAGTTTGATGTCAATATTCGTATGCTCAGGTCTGGATCTCTCCGTTCAATTGTAATGAAAAATATTTCAGTAGTATTTTTCTGGAATATACCTGAAAAAATGGAGTTGGTGTTATTTAAAGCCGTATATTTCTTCCTTTTTTTCCTCTTGAATTATCAGATGCCTGAAAATGCAGTGCTGTGCTAGTGTTTTTTATACCAGAGCACTGCGTTTTTGCTACTGACCAACAAACAAGTTATTCTCCATATTAAAGTATTTCTTTTCAGAAGACAAAGGAAGATCTTGTCTGCTTCTATTATGAGCAAATTAAGAGTAATGGCAAATGCTTAGCTTCATACGCTTATAGAAATTCATTGTTCTCCTCTTATAAGTGAGCCTTTTATTTTATAATAAACAAGGACAGTCATTGGTATTCCAGCACTGCACAGTTGCCTACCTTCTTAACTTCCACAGCATTCTTCTTAATTTATGTGAAGCCTTCTGATAATCCTTGAAAGCCAAAATTAATTGCTGTCTGTTTTTCCAAACTCTTTTAGGGTCCAGATTCATAGCACTGTGATGAAGACTCCTTGCCCTTCTTCTTGACTGAAATATATCTACATTAGTCTGCAGGTTGACACTTAAGTAAATCATTTATATGCAAGGCTGAATATGCTAATTGTAGAATAATTTTGAGACTCTTTCTCCTCTGCAAGATAATTATTCCAGTGTGTTTAAAAATATTTTAAAACAGACTTTCATGTAGAATTCCTAGCCACCCTCAAAATTTTCTTTTAGAATAGCGTATTTTCACAGCTCTTGCATGGATAAGGACGTGGGGTCTTGAGCACAAGATAAACATAATTTAACACATTCCACCCCAAATAAATGCAATCTAGATCTAGTAAACTTCTGTGGGGTAGGATTTTATCTTTTGGGTCTTCTCAGTCTTTTTATAAACCAAATACAGTTCTTCAAAATCAAGAAGGTGAAAACATCATGCACAAGCAGCATAAACCACCTTACAGCTGGATTTCTCCAGTTAAAAGGAATCCTCAAAGAACAAATCAGCTCAACAACAGTGGGTTCTTTTTCAAGATACTTCTTTGCAGTTTCCAGTCCCTATACTACAAATAATCCCATGGAAGTCACAAGCACTTGGTGGAGAAGTCTGTAGATGCTCTAACATGCAGAGGAGGATCTGTCAAGCAAAGATGAGTCCCGAGACTAAGAGACTTTATAAACAACAGAAAGTGGGCCTTGTTGCTACATTTTTGCCATAGTCAGAGCTTGCAGAATGCAGGGGTTTATGGCATGGAAGCAGGACTAGACCCTCAGCTTATATATTTAGATCAGGGAAGAAAAAAAAAGTAATGTAAGCAGCTAAGCTAAGAAATACTTTGTTCCCCCCAACGCTCATCACTATAGCAAGTAGTCTGAACACAATAACGTTTGGGGTCATGAGGAATTATAATTTATAAAAGAATAAAAGAAAACAAAAAATAATTCTGACTTCTGGTTCTAGCCAGATGCCCTTTGTTGACAGTGGTTCTGAGCTTGTTATTACATGGACATGGTCTTTTTAACTGGGTTCAGATTTCATCAGTGTTAACAGACGCACACTATGTAGACCTTAAAAAATCTCAAGCTATCTTCACTACATTCCAACAAAATCAGAGAAAGAGGTCCCATTCCCATTAAGCTTCACAAAGTTCTCATTTGCTATGAGACTGAGATTTCATTGTTCTGTTTTGCAGGAGCTTAAATTTTTCTGCTTTTCAGCAAGTGAAATGCTTAGTCATCTGTCATGATCGCATTTCATTTTTATGGGTTTTTCCATGAGTTTTTTTCTAAATGGCCATGCTGGTCACATTTGTTGTCCTTCACTAGATTAAAATTAGTTTGTGATTAGGAGAAAATATGCTCCCAAGGAAATTTTAGGCTGCAAAGTTAATGGAGTATCCCAAAAGCCTCCAAGTGTCCTGTATAGTATCCAACAAGCAAACCCCAAAGGTTTTGTGCAGTTTTACTTCCAACATGATAAACAACTCCCTCGCCTCACACCATTCTGCTTTACAGTTCTAAAACTTGTGCTGATTGTGGGTGCATTTTTCATCAGCTTCACATTGTCTCTCCAAGGTTCTTCAGTCATTATTTTTTCCTTCTGTGCTAAGCAAGATGAATATTCATCTTGCTACTCACAGAAAGGCTTGATATCTTTGAAGAAGCAGTCCTTTCCAACTGACAGTGACAGTTATTAGAACATTAAACTGGGAACATGATCGGTTTGATCTTTGCCAACTTTGTTCTTTTCTTTGTAAGAGTCAGCTTGGACGTGCATCTCTCCATTGTAGTCAACATTATCTGTTCTTACTGCTTCTACAGTACACAATCTCTGTCCTGTCAGTAAGGTAACAATAAGTTGATTATATTCGTTGTCACTAATTTAATTAACATCAGGTCTTGTTTTCGTCTTGAAATTTTCTCTATGCTTTATTTTCCTTTATATCAAGTCTTGTTACAAATAGCAGCCACTTTCTGCAAACAGAGTTTTCTTTCTTTATTTCTTTTTTTCTGTGTTTGCACTGCAGTAGCACAGTGGAAAACTGATCTATGGCTTCGTTCCAAGATGCTATCATATTACAGACAAACAATGACAATAGCTGTATGGACAGCTGAAATCTGCTCCCTATACATAGTGGTTTCATTTTTGAGAGGCACAGTGTATTACTTTGGTCTGATTTATTTAAATATTTTCTAAGACTATAAGGTTGGAATTTTCAGAAGCAATCACTTTGGCTTAACTGCATTCCCATCAAACATCCCCATCAAATTCAACAGTGGTTATATCAGATGTAAGACCGGAATTAACTGCTGAAAACATTATTCACTGAAGTTATAGAGGAGTGAATTTCCCCAGTACTCAAAATGATCACAATTTCATTCTTCTCAAGATGAGAATATGATGATCTATCCATGTCATATGGAAAAAAACCCCAGCCTTACCACCATATATCTTAACGCTGTTTCATATAGCCAGGTCTCCCAATGCATTGAGTAACACTGTAGAAATGGATGCCCTACTTTTTCATTCTTACTAAATCTTGCAATTTTTTTTCTTTCTAGGAATGCATATAATACACATTACATAGCTTAATTTAAGCAACAATAAAAGGGAAATTATATGTCATAGAGAACTATGCTAGAATGTATGTCAAAACACTACACAGTGTATTTGGTCATACACTACCATTTAGAAAAGATACTGAATGCCTTGCCAGTTCATTTTATAAATTCTGGGATGCTAAACAGTGCATTGTCCAAAAAAACCCTCATAATCCAATTCTGTATGTTTGATTTAGGTAAGATACATCTATAAAATGTATCTATACATATTAAGCATGCTTATTGCTTCCCTATACACTTATAATATTAGGCACCAAAAAAGTAGAGCCCTTCATCACAAGTTGAAGACTTGATTGATTTATGATTGACTGATTTATGAATGACTTATTTAAATTAGACTATTTATTGCTTTAAAGTTAAGTATAAGCTAAAGACGTTTATCAGGCCAAGGAGGGAAAATGCAGATTTGTGGAACTTAGTGGGTGTTTCATCATTAAATTTAGCCTTGCAAAGACTTTATCCACTGACTGTCTCTAGCTGCTTTCCAATGCCAGTCAGTTTTCAATAGCACAGTGAACGGTTTTCAGAAGGACAGTGCTCTTTTTAGTTGCAAAGTTCTGATTTTGCCTCCTGTACACATGGAAATTTAGTATTAGGAAAACTAAAACGAAAACTTCCTCAGTGCACTTTCCTGCTGCAGCGCTCTCTGTGAATGGGTCCTGGTCCATTCGAGTGAACTGGCAAAAATTTAAAAAAAAAAAAAAAAAA